>VDFB02364513.1:0-151274 GCA_007258455.2 Sequoia sempervirens | reverse complement strand
TAGAAAGACATGGCCTTGGAATGGTTTTTCTCATTTCTAAATAACTCGATACATTCATTCAAAAAACTAGTTGATACATTCATCCAACACTCTGAAGCAAATATTGGTCTTGAAATTACATGAACTAATTTAGTGAGGTGAAAAAAATTAAAATATTAAAAAGTAATAAACTTCATAGGGTGATATCAATTAATTTACTCACAAATCAACTATGCTCATGGGTATGTGTAGGATCATCATGGAAAAAACAGGCCCTTAAGTGGCAAAAAATTCAGAAAAATCAAAGTTAGGGAAAATTGACGTAAAAATTTGAATAAATTATCTATATCATTTCTATAACATGTAAGAATATAATCTGTAGCAAATTGAATGTAGTTTCTTAACTATTAGTTTTTTTTTTTTTTTTTAAATCTATTTGGTGAAAAATTTGAAATTTCACGTAGTGAAAATAAAATTCCCTCAAGGAAAATGTGTTAGGTGCATGTCTCAACACCCTAACCAATAATAAAATGATAATATTTTAGAAGATTTAAATATAAGTAGAGGACTCAAGTGTCCAAATTTTGATGCATATTTTTTTGTAATCTTTTCCAAGTAAATAGTTAATTATGAATTTTTTGCTTTTCACAATTCTTTAAAAAATATAAAACTCGTGATGTTCACCAATCTTTAACTTGGTTAAAAATTCATGAAATTCATATTTTTAATCCCATAGTATGTGAAGCATAGAATGACGATGTTTTAGATTCAAAAAATATGACACCATTTGAAATCTATAGATATTTTTCAATTAGCCTATCAATTAGGACTTTAGTCATAATTCAAATAGAAAATGAATAACAATTATTTATTAAATTCAAAGTAAAGAATAATTTATATTAGTGGAAAGCTGAGAATCTGCTTTAAAAACTCTTTTTGTTTCATTAATTTTGGGAAACAAAAATTTGTCAACCACATACCCATCATATTGCCACTTTTTGGCCCATCATGATCTTGCACATACCCTCATCCTAACTGAACTTGGTAGTAATGAGGAGCCCCCAAACCCTAGCTCTGACAAAGAAGTCCCTTGTGGCAATGGCTTTAGATTATAGAAATGAAAAAGGTAGTGCATATGATGGTGATGGTGATGGTTTATTTGTTGAAGAAGAGGGTGAGGATGGCAACATTTCTATAGATTTGGTTTCTCTAGTTGAATCTCTTGGATTTGTTGGTGGCAACTCTATTTCTATCAATGATCTGAATTTTGTGTTTAAGGGTTCTTTCAAGATTTTTGAGTACATAAATATGATGATGAGCTCCCCCTTGACATTGTCTTGGACGCCCAATTAGTAGTGAAGCTATGTGTTGATCCCCTCTTTTTTGTGGGGAACAACAATATGTTGGATCATAAGAAGGATTTGTTCCTTCTCCATAGGAGCTGAGTTGGCAAGGGTTTTTTCAAGCTAGTTTTAAATGGATTTTCTCTTAAGAGGGTATTTCCACTACCCCCTCCCAAGAGCCCTGCCTCTACCTTTAGATTTTCTTGAACTACTTTTTCTTCCTTCCCCTACCACAAATTTTTTGATAGAACCGTTTGAGTATTCCCTCTCTCTTTAGGGTGGCTCAACCCTTGGTTCTCCCTATTGTAGTTTGCAATGGGATTTTGTTGAGTGGATTGCCCATTTTGTGGAGCCTGAGTATCCTCCTCCATGTGGAAGCTTTGTTTTTGGTGGGGTTTCTTCTAAGGCCTCTTCTAGATAGGATGTGATCAGAGTTGCTAGTGCTCCTCTTGATCCTCTCACTATTCTTGATATGCAGATTGATATAAATTTGGTTGGTTTGGAAGTAGAACTTATTGGTAGATTTTATGGCTTTACACTAAGTACTTTTGTTATTCACAGGCAAGCTTCAAAGCATTGTCTATTCTTGATCTTTGCATAATGGCCTTGATGAATGGGTTCTTTCTTTTCTCCTTTCATTCCTTGGAGGATTACACTTGCATTTTTCAGGAAGGCCCTTGGTGTTTTGGTAAGGACTTTCTTCACCTTGAAAGTTGGTATGCTGTCTTTAAGGCTATCTTAGGATTCATCTTTTGTATCTTTTTCCCAACTAGTTTAGCATTTTTTGCAAGGACTATGTTGTGTGTCACTATCCTAGCATCAATTCCTAGCATGTCCACATAAGTCCAAGCATTTTTTTTTGGAAATTCATGAAGTAAAATTACATGGTCTTCCTATTCATCTTCATCAAGGAACTTTCCTATCTTAATCACTTTCTCCTTGTTAGTGATATCTATTGGTATGTTAATTGTATCTGTAATACCCCTCATGTTGTTTGGACTTGATACTTCTGTGGTTTTGATTGATACTTTGACACTGTGATTGTTATTACTTATTGTTTAATTTGGTTTCAGTAATACATTGTGATGCAGTGGTTTAGTAATTAGTTTATGATGTGATTAGTTAGTTAGCAATGTTACTTTACATCTAATGTTGTATTTGTTAGTATAGCTTTGGTGTGAGGACAGGGTAGCACCACTCATTTACGAGTGGCCTACTACGCTGCAATTCCTTCTCACGATATGATGCTTTGATTATATACATATGTTACTTGACATTTATTGGTATGCAAGAATTACAGGAATTAAGTCTTGATTCCACCTATTTCGACAGGACAGGGTGAGCATTAAATTAACCCAATGGGTACAATGTTGAAGAAGGGAGTTGATTAGGAAGTGTCCCCGTCCCAAGTTCGTCATCCCGTTGTGAGTTTGTTGTGTCATGATTGAGGTTTTGTCCTTGTTGTTGTGTAGTTTGATTGTTGATTAATTATTTTAATTATGGTTAGTGGTAATTTAATTAATCTTATTTTATAAGATTAATTAATGTTGTCTTGTTGCTTTAATTAATTGTAAGTTAGTTAAATGTTGAATTTAAAATATATTGTAAATTTAAATGCTAGTTAATAAATTAAAAGTGTAAGAAATTAATTTAAGTTAGAAATGATGATGATAATTATATATTATCTTTTTCCTAATATTAAATTAGAAAAATCTGTAGAGAATATCTTGAGAATATAATTAATTTTTAATTAAAATTGTGAGATAAGTGTGTGCTTTTAAAAAGTAGGAAAAAAACCAATGATTGAAGAGGATTTTTGAGGAAAAAAGATGCGAGTTTTATTGATTATTATTTATTTTTATTGGTAAAAGATTTTTTTAGACACACAAGGGTTTTTTCTAGTTTTTGGTCTGATAGAGCAAAGAAAAGATAGGTTTTTGTTTTGTGCTTCTTGGTGAAATTTGTTCTATAAGAAAAGATTTTTTTTGAAGAAAAGACTGATTGAGAAGAGAGCTGAAGGCAGGAAATTGAGAAAAAGCTACAAAGGGGATTCTACATTGAACAAAGGACTCCAAGTTCCCTTAAACTTATTGTTTTTCTACTTTTTGTTTCTGTAAACAAAATATTGCCTACCATGTTTTAAAGTTAAATAATCTACATTTTGAAAGAGGCTTTCTCTGATCGAAAATTTATGTTGTTAAATCTTTGAATTTATCTGTTTGAAAATTATAGTTAAACCTTTCGATTTCTTCAATAAAATTGAGTTAGGAAAATATTGCTTTGGAAGTGATCATTTTATCATGGGTTGAATTTACATGCTTAGATTTATATTGGGTCTATTGAAAAATCTATTTGTTTAATATTGATCGTTTTGAATCTCTTGATGTATATGTATGGATATATATATATACTTACTACTCTTTTTATAAAAAAAAATATATATTTTTTTAGATTTCAAAATTGTATATAGAATGAAATATGTTATCAAAATAAATTGGATTTTTGAAATCCATACTTCTTTTTTTGTTTGAAAATGAAATTGTTTTTAAATAAAAATAAATAAAATATAAATATAAATAAAATAAAATATAAATTATTGGGGGGGTGGGGGTCAGTCGAGGTTGTACCCCCACGACCCCTGTGGTAGGATGTACACAGCCACCATGGGTTGCGCACAGTAGCCAAGGCTATACACGACAGCCAAGGCTACTAGTCATAACCTATGGGGGCTGTGTACCCCCCACAGTACTAATTATTGTGGCTTATATATTGTGTGTTGCATGCTCTTTCATTTGGTATTTCAATTTTGATTTAATATACATGCGATTTTTATGTTTTATATATATATATATATAACTAACATAAAAATCGCATGTTGATGTTTAACGAGGGTCTTTTCATTGCTTGTGTTATCTTAGAAGGAAAATATCCCAAACCAAAATTTTTTTCTTGTGTATTATGTTCTATAGGAATAGGGTATGTGCTAGATCATGATGGGCCAAAAAGTGGCAATATTATGGGTATTTGTAGGGTATGTGGCTGATGACTTTTTTTCTTACCCAAAATTGATTAAACGAAAAGGGTTTTTATAGGAGATTCACAGATTTACACCAACATAAATTATGCTTTAATTTGAATTTAATAAATAATTATTATTCATTTTCTATTAGAATTACAACCAAAGTCTTGATCGATAGGCTGATTGAAAAAAATCTATAACTTTCAAACGGTATCACATTTTTTGAATCTAAAACATGCGTCACATTCTATACTTCACATACTATAGGATTAAAAAAAGAAAAAATAAATTTCATGAAGTTTTGACCAAGTTAAGGTGACATACCATTTTTATATTTTTAAAAAGTTGTAATAAAAACTCCATAATTAATTATTTACTTGGAAAAAATTACAAAAAATATGCATCACATCCAAACATGAGTCCTCTACTTATATATAATATCGTATAAAAAATATTATCATTTTATTATGGTCAGGGTGGTTAGACAGACACCTACTTCTGATTTTTCCCTTGAAATTTAAGTACTATTGCTTTGAAATTTGAAATTTTCACCAAATAGATTTTATTTATTTTTAAATAAACCTAGTAGTTTAGAAACCACATTCAATTTTCTACAGATTCTATTCTTACATATTTATGAAATAATATAGATAACTTATTCAAATTTTTATGTCAAGTTGCCTAACACTGATTTTTCTGAATTTTTTGCCACTTAAGGGCCTATTTTTTCCATGATGATCCTGCACATACCAAACACAAATGCCTTTTTCTTTCCTTCCACATCCTTTTCCACTATAACCAAGTTGTTTCATAAGCTTATAACCTCTTCCATAAAGTTTCTCCATTTCTTTTAGGTTTGGTGGTTGTTGATAGTCTATCTTGTCAAAGTTTGTTGTATAGCTTGTGTCTTTTTTTAGAGTAGATGATGTAGATGCTTGTGAGTTTTCTTCTGAATTCTACATTGACATTACCATTGGTTTCTTTTGTTTTTTAGTTTCTTTTGTTGTATTTTTTCATTCTCCCATAAATTTTGGAGTGAATTCTAAAGAACCCAATTATCTTCCAATAACTTTGACACTTTTTCCATATATTGTTTCTCTTCTTTCATAGGTTTTATCTTTGAAGTTGGAGTTAATGTGTTTAGAGGACTTGTTGTTCCTTTTTCAACTTGTAAGCAACTTTCATGCTCAAGATCTACTTCAATTTGGTATGCTTTGTTGTTATAGATATACTGCATGATACAATGAAGAATCGAAGGCACTACATACATCTCATGAATCCAAGGTCTTTCTAAAATAATATTGTATGAAAGATCATGAGGCATAACATCAAAAAGAGTTTGTAATGTAGCCTTTCAAATATTAATGGGAAAAGTAATCACACCAAGCGGTTTCTTTCCTACATTTTCAAATCCTCGAATTGATAAGGAATGAGGTTCAATTCTTGATTTATCCATGCCAAGTCTATCCAAATGGGTCACACTACACACATTAAGGGATAAGCCATTATCACCAAGGGTTCACTTTATTCTTGTCCTATTGAAGATAACTATTATCGTGAAGGAATCATTTTTATTTCTCATGTTGATGAAAACTAATGTCTATGTTAACTGTATTCATTCTTTGAATTAGAGCTACTAAATCACTTGCATTTATGCTAGAGGGAACCACAACTTGTTGGAAGGCTGTTTAAAGCATAGTATGATAATTGGGTGAATTTTGAATTAGGTCTGAATGGGGATATCTTTGTGAGAGTATTCTTTTGTTGTTCAACAAGATCATACTCGCTCCCACTATGTGAAGGAAAATGAGGAGCACTAGGCAAGATGGGTTGAGGAAAAGGTAAGTATGTTCAAGTTGTTTTTCTTGATTGTGGATTGTTTATAGTGTTATATGTATGAGCCATGGTATTATAACTTGATTTCTATGAAGCATTATTCTTAGGTGGTTCAAGGATGAAAACAGGTTTGTTTTGAGTTTGGATATAGGATGAGTTGATGTTGAATCACATTAATTTCTCTTTGTTTTTGTTTTTTGTAACAAGCCTTAGTGGATGAACCTTACTAGATGAAATCCTTAAGGGCTTCATCTAACATGTCAAATTCATCAATACTACAAGGCTTGAGGGTTGTGTTAACTTGGAAAAGGAGATTTTACATACTCAAATAACTATGCTTTCTCTAAGGGGTTCATTGGTTTATAGGTGTTTTGGTTTTGTTTTCTAATGAATACCAACTGTAATCCAATCTTATCAAACTATGAACTAATGCTAGAAATAAAAGTGAAATAATCTAATTCTATCCATAATTGAAATGAAACCAAATTAAGCTAGATCTAATGAAAAGAATGAAATAGAAACTCAGTAAACTGAAATAGAGATCTAATAATAGTAGACTAAAACATAGGAATGAATCTTTTAATGTTGTAAAATGTAGATTCAGGTTTGATACAGGACTAAATCACCCAAAGGGGCGTATGAGTCCTAATTAGGGTTTTTGAAGGGTAAAAATGTTGAAAAAAAATCAACACATAATTCCTAGAAATTAGGTAAAACAATCAGTATCAGCACTAAATTTCCCAGAGGGGCAAATGAGTTCTAGATTAGGGTTTTTATACTAAATTAAGCAAATTATAAGTTGATTTTAGGGTTTATAAATTGTATGTTGTCTTGAATATGTGAAATTAAATATTTCAAATGAAATTCAATGATGCAAGATGCAAAATACAACCTATATGCGCTTTTACTAATGTAAGATTTAGAAGCCCTAAATGAAACTTAACTAATGCAAGAACTAATGTAAAGCTAATGTAAGCTTTATGTAGGAATTTGATACACTCCAAATCAGAAATAAGGTGTCCAAAGGTTAGTTTCACCAAAATGAACACATGAAATAGGGTGTGGTCCACCTTTTAGGAGATAGAACACAAAATAAAGGGAAAGGGATCAATCCTATTTCACTCTTAGTTCATTCAAGGAAACCCTAGAGGTCTCAAACTATTGATTCAATTGAGAGAAAGATATTGCTACAAGGTCTCCTTGGGTGTGATTAAAGAAAGGGGGTTCACCACTAATCAAGTGCTTAGAAAGAAAGAGATAAAAGCAATATGAAAAACAATATGACATAAAATAAAACTTGAAATCAAATTGATAAATAGAAAGATATAGAAAGGAATCAAGAGGATTGGAGATGACTAAGAAAGATATGAAAACCTTAAATTTTGTTGTTTCTGAATTGTACTAGGACCCATATGCTAGACAAGGTGATTTAGTCCTAGTTTAGGGTTTTTGGGTAGAAAATAGAATCTTAAAGTGACAAGTTTAAATCTACTAAAATATGGTAAAAGTTCTATACTAGGACTCATACACCCAAGGGTGGAAATTTAGTCCCATTCTAATTTTCTAGAAAATAAGGATCTAAATATGTTCTCCTATCTTTGTACTTCTTTCCTATGCTTTCCAAAATTCTTTTTTGGATCTGAACTTGCTAAAACTTTGCAAAATAAAATATTGTGTTGATTTTCTTACAGGTGGTTTTCCTTGGTCAAACCCCTAGTTTGGTAATTAAACCTTGATAGAAATAATATATCTTGAAAGTAAATGTGTATAAAATTCCTAATCTTAAGTGCATCTAAAATTAAGAAATCTAAACAACAATGAAACCCTATCCTAATGCACTAGAATAGGATGTGCAAATGAAACATAAAGATGATGACTCACTTTGGGAGATCTCTAATCACCCTAATAAGCCAAACTAATGTATGTACCTTCCTTTATGTAGAAAGTAGAATGAGAATGGAAGATGGAATCACTTAGAAGACAAGTAATTAGGATTGGTTCAATGGCTAGTTGCATCTCCCCAACCTAGAACCCATCATGATTCTCCATAGGCAACCATCATCAATCCTTTACAATGCTAGATCTTGAATTGAAAGTGAGTTTGAAGACCTACAAAAACACTACAATGCTGCTACAAGACTTCAACTTTATTTTCTCCTTGCTCTTGACTACTTGAAAATCTCTCCTAAAGGATCTCGCTTGAAAGTTCTCGGATTTGTTAGCTCAAATAATGATTCAAAACCTTACTTTTATAGGAATCTCATCCAATTTATCATTTATTATATCCCAAATGCTGACATTTGTGAAATTTGAATTAAAACTTGACTTTTTCTTCTCAAACCCTAAAAAGGGGCCAAATGGGACTCATACACCCAAGGTGTATATTTCCAAAATGATGAACACAATTGGTTGAACCTTCATTCCAAAACTAATTAAAGGTAGTTCACACTCCACAAGTAGGTCTATATTTTCAGAATGATGAAAAAAAAACTTTCCTATATAAATTAAATGGAATACATATCCTCTAACTTAAGGATGGTTATTCAAAGTACCATTCCTAGTTTATACCTCTTTAAACAGTCAAGCAGAACCCTCATCTAGTCAGGATTAATAGTAAATGAATGTCAATAGTCTTGCATTGAATTTCATTCTCCATCAATGCTAGCAAACTAGCCACTTATTCCATCAAACTTGATGTTCAAATATATCCAAATATTCCACATAAATATTGAATTGTGACCCATGGAGTGGAGATTTGATGTGCATGGGGGCTAGTGGTGTGATATGTGTCTAGCACTAGGGATGATATGATTACCCTTTTTTATTTATAGAGTTTTGCACAATTCCCTCCATCTAATTCCCCAAAATTTCCTCACAAAAACCATCATTCAATTATTCTATGGTAGTAATTTTTGCTACCATGGTAGTCAAAGTTATGGTAATCCTCCTTTCCAATAGGATCCTTCATGGTAGCATGACAGTATGTTTTCCATGTGTGTTTAGTGAGTTAAGAAGAACTTATTGTTTGTTAAAACTTTCTCAAGGCATGAATATCATCATAAAATAGCATTAGAGCCTATCCATTAGCAAGCTTGTGAGGAAGAATTTGTCTTGGTTGTTTGAGAGAGGTCCCATTATGGGGAGGAAAAATTGCATGCCATTGAGTGTGGCATCCCATTGTGTGGATTTTTCAAGAATTTCGGCACTTAGAATTGTGAAATTTTATTCCATCAGATTTCTCAAACACATGAGAGAGTTGTCAATCTCAAAGAGCTAGTAAATTGTGTGTAGGCTGGAAACAACCTATGACAACACCATTCTAAATTTATACATATTATTTGTCAAAACTGTCTCAAGGCTCAATAGTAAGGTGTTGCAATACCAGACTAGAAGCAAAACAAGGAGTCAAAAGTGGCAGAGAGGGGATTTGGTGCAATCAACAAAGGTACTCATTTGGTTGAAGTGCATTGCTTAGCGAAAGCACTCAACCTGACTACAACAAAATAGAGGCACAACTATAGCCCCACTTAGTAGCTGATTTAGAAAGTTGCACCTTTGAAATATAGTTTTGAAGTTATAAAAATCAAGATCAAGTGTATTTATTTTTTAATATTTTTCATGGCTATGTTCTTATAATCTTTGTAAAATATTTATTTTTTAAGTTTCTTATGCTTATCTAAAAAAGGTGGCTATTTTGTATCTTTTGATCAATAATATATTTTTGTCTAAAAATTTTCCATGCCCATGATTATGATAATTCTATGAAATTTATAAATAAAAAATTAATATTTATTGCTCCTAGATTAAATCAATTTAGAAACTTTAGTTAGTATGTTTCATTCTTTCTTAAATACAATATTTAAAATTCTACTTAGAGAATTGAAGGTTATCTTTAGTAGCGGCTAATAAGTCAACTTTATGTTTGCAATAAATTACTTTTAGTTGAAATGTCTTTGTAAGGTCTCCTCCAAATTGAATAAAAGCTTCATATCTAATTATATTTCTTATTATCGTTAATATTTTGTAGACATGCAAAATATGCATACATGTCAATCCAGTGGTTTAATCAAATAATCTTCATTTAATCAAATCTAACATGTCATCCTTCAAATTAAATAAATCCACTTCATCATTACATCATTTAAATAAATCAATTAAATCCTAACACTTCATTAATTAACCTTTATCTTGCATCATACCTTTAATTAAATAAATCAAACATTCATTTAATTAAATCCCAAATTCATATTTCTCCCCTTTTGATTTAAATAAATCAAATATTCAAGTCAAAGGGGCCAAATCATCCTAATCATCATTAAGCTAATCTAATCCTAATTAGCCTAACCTAACTACCCATCACATTCTCTAGATTTTGCCACTTGCACAAATAAATCAATTTATTGATTTATTAAAATCATCATTTTCACTCAACATGGAATCTTTGAGGAATATTCCCTCAAGTTTGAATTCAAAATCAAGTGGACATCTACATCCAACAAAGAAATTAATAAGCTCTTACATGTCCCTTGCACAAGTCAAACTCAACATTAACTATCAGATTCAAATTTGAAAACTCCCTCTCTTGGGCACATTTCCCAAATCTTGCACATCCCTCAACCTATGGCAAGTTGACAAGTGGCCTCTTTTCATTGGTATATTCTTTGTCCCACATTCATCCATTAGGATTTTTCTCTCATGAAAATAATCTATAAATGAAAGCTTCATCTTTTATCAAATCCTCCACAACTCCACAATCTTTGTATCTCATCCACAATATCTTGCAAAGTCACTCTCTTCAAGAGAACTGATTTTTCCCACCATCACTCCATCATCATCATTGGAATTATATCATTTAGCTTATCTTAGCAAAGGATTGGGAAAGGGATATTTTCCACAATAGCACCAATCCACTATGGGATAGGATTCATATCATGTTTTCATATGCTCTTGCTTGGTTTTGTTGTTTATTTCATTTGCATTTATGAAGCATTGATGTATTATTCCATAGGGATGTCTTATTTGATTTTCTTAAAGTTTCCTAATAGTTGTTTGTTTTGAGAAAATTTAGATTCGACATCCACATTATGGTGCCCACCATGGGGCAATTTACATCTATCTATAATTTGTAGCTTACATTTGTTCGTAGACTGCTTGCTTTTAGATTTGTTTAGAACTAAGGATGCATCTCTTTCTTGATAAGGTTGTATGTCAATATCTATTTTAAGATTCCAATTTCTTCTTGAAGTTGTTGTTCCTCAAATATAGCATGATGAGAAATATTCAATAGGTTTTGATTTCTTGCACCTTTTGTCTATGATTATATTTTATCATGCTATTAATACCACTCAAGAAGCTCCTGATGTTTTCATGTAACCAAGCTATTGCCATCATTCAGTCTAACAGTCATGCCCTTGTCCATGGATTTATTGATTTTCTCTAAATTTTCTTACCTTACAGCTGTTTCCATAAGACCTTCAGTTCATTGTTTTACATTGTCTAGTTGACTTTTCCATAGGAGGCCATAGTGCTTTGTTGTAGGTCTCTCCTTCAAGAGGTCACTCTGAGGAATTTTCTAGTATGGGTCATTATTTTATCTGTAAGGAGAGTTTTGGTTCTTGACATCCCTTGTAGAAATCGACCCTAGCTTTCCCTCTTGCACCACTTTAGTCACATTTTTTTAAGTTTGGTTCATATATTTTTTCTTTTTCTTTGCAACAAATCTAAAGTTCGCTTTAACAATGGTAGTTTGAAATATCAAATTATTGTATTTCTAATTATTTGTTTACAAGCAGATGCCAGGAGAGATTATTGAGGCTTTCAAAAGTAGTAATAAAAAGTCTGAAGAGAGATTACCATGAAGAACAATTGAGGTTTAATATCTGTTGCAAGCCTTTCAAATCAATGATAGCAGTCTTTTTTGCTAGTCATCATACTAGCTATCAACATTGAAGGTTGAGGTCAAGGCTACCAATCCTCCTAATTCACAGTGTTGTCTTTGCCAATATTTTAGCTTTCCCTAACCTCATGAGGATTCTGCAACATTGTGTCCTTTTGAAGCATTTTGTCAAACAGTTAAATTCCTTGGTCACAAAAAATATATTACATAACTACAATCAAATGTGGTAGCATAGTGCTGCGAATGAGTATGAACCATTCATTATTTGATGAGTTTGGCACAATGGAATTCATAATGAACTTCTCTTTTGTACAACCAATAGAAGCAACTGATATTTTTTCTTAAAATGGTTAAAGTCGCTGCATAATATTGCCTTTGCAGCTAATTTGACAATGTTTTTATTTTTATTTTAGCAACTTGTGAGTCATGTGCCCAGTTATCCTTAATGCTAATTGAACATGGCAGAGGCACATAGATAGATTTTTTGTATTCATTGATGTTGATATTATTATGCTTTCCTTTCATTCTCTAGTCCCTCAACAACCTGTTTATGTTAAAAATATCAACTTACTGATTCTTGGATAGAGATGAAGAAAGTATATGTGAAAAGCTGATTTGTGTATTCTTCAACTACTTTTGTATGCATCAACATGCTAGGAAGGATTTGTGCATAGGTTGTGGAACTTAGCTTTACACCAGTTAATCGCATCAGCTTGAAAGTTTCTAAAGCATTTTAAATCTATTTTGTGCATATCGTACAGTAGCTTCATTCCCTGCAACCACATTGATGTGAACCATTTTCTCAAATAGTTCATGCTACTTGTTTATGCCTTCACGCATTGCATCCTGTCAAACTATTCATGTGACTTGTCTATGCTTCCACATGTTGCATACACATCACCTATTGTATTCCTATCAAACTGTTCATGTGACTTGATCTATGCTTTTGTGTGTTGCATGTGCATCTACCAGGGAGGGAGGATGCAAAAAGAGTTGGGGAATTTTCCTTTTAACCTATCAACTGCATTTGCTTGAAATTTTTTAAAGCCTCTTACAATTTGTGCTTTCCTCTTGCTGTAACATTCTATTCTTAATTGATTTTCAAAGATGTTATAGCTACATACCAAAACATGTGAGAGGAATACAACACCATAGATGCATAGCAATGATAGTCTGTCATGACAAAATGATGCCACAAATACCTTTGAAACACAACAATCACATCACAAGCATTCAAAAATGAAGTTAGAGGTGTTCTATGTCATGGAGTGGTGGAATAGTCTCTGAAGGCGGATTCCTAGACTTGGTTTTTAATTGAGAACCTACATTCCAATATCCTCCAACATCTTCTCTTCATACAAGGCATCATAAATTTTTGCACTTTTGATCTCGCCTTTATTTTACCTATTTTCCTAGGTAGCAGTGGGTGAGTGCTTCATGGGCTTCCAGAGGCATGATATTCATGTGGGTCTATTGCACGGTAGGCATGTTAGGAACCACATAAATTCTGCAGTCATGTTTGGGTTGTTCTTAGCCAGAATGATGTTATCCCTTTGTCACAAAATATCAGTAGTAGAGTATGTGGGTGTTTGCAAAGGTTAATTCAATAATAAATGCCACAGATCTTGTGTCCTAGCTGGGAAGATTATGTTTGTGGATAATCAGTCCTAGCTTGTCAGGCACTTGAAACTTATCATTAGCCTGCTGAGCATTTTGAATTCGCTATTACACACATTAAAAGCAAGTGTTGCAATAGCTTTCATATGCATTTAACTAGTACTTCTTTTTGCATTGATTGGCATTAGTGCAATGTTTTACATCTCTATGTCTTGTGAGCTATGCTGTTAGAGTTTGACTTACTTTCTAGATTTTATATAGATTGCACCATCATGATATCTATTTTGTTTGCTGGTAGCATTGAAGTGCATGTAAGTGTTGATAGTATCGGATGAGCATCCACCTAATCGCGCTTCTCCTTTAATATTTGCTTGTCTTTGGCTTAACTTGTGTTGATCTATTTCTTGAAGCTTTTCCTTTATAGCAGTCAATGAGCCTTTAATAGAAGATTTAGGTGACTGACATTAAATTTGAGTGGACATGCAGCTCGAAGGGACATTTCTTCAAATCTTCTTAAGCTATGTTTTGTTTGTTTGTTTATTGGCACTTTCCATTCAAGCCTTTTATTTTTTTCACAGCAATAACAATGTTTTTTTGCACTCATAGTGATGATATTACTTACTGAAGGATCACACATCACAGTAAGACATTCCCACTAGGCCAGGAACTCATAACTTTGGTGGTTCAAACTTAACAGGATTTGAATGCATGTAAGAAGGTTCATGGCTCGAGGGTTTGACTTCACCAATTCTCTTTACCAAATAGCTGAGGTTTCTAATAGTCCAAGTATTGGACTATTCTTTCAATTGAAATAATCCACCTATCACTATTGTTTCAATCGAAATAATCAAGATATGCCTACCTTATTTGAGTGTTGTGCTATGCACCAACTAGTTACAAGTTTCCAATACAAAACTAGCTTGGATATCTTTGATTAATTAATAACTATCCATGATTTTGTCAAAGAATTAACTATCAGTCCAAAACATTAGGGGTATTTATCTTGGGTGAAAGATCAATGGGTATGTGGCTAATGTATTTGAAAGCTACTTTTTTTTGTTCATTAGGCTTTGTTCATAAATGCATGAGTTAACATTTTCCTTTATGGTTGCAGAATCATACACTTAGAATTAATAAGTGCAGGGTACCCGTATTGATGCTTCATCTATTATAATAAGTATTCAAAAGCATTAATCTTTTTGTTGGAAAATATTTTATTGTTTGGAATTAATGTTTAAAAAAATTTAACTTAATCATCACATAACTATCTTTCTTATCTTGCAGGGAGGGATTTTGTTTGCACATGAAACTTGCAACATTAAAACATTGGAGGCAATCTTTGAAGATTTTTGGAGTTGAAGAAAATTAAGCACTTAATGTGAACTTGAAAAAAGCATTTTTAAATGCTTAGGGCTTTCATTTTGGGTTTTATTTTAAATTTTAGGCCAACTAGATCAATTTGGATTTAAAGCCAAGCATTGATTTGATTTCTTCAAAGTTTGCTAAAATTGAACATACAAACATACTAGAGACTATTTTTTGGGGCTAAAATCGAACAATCAAACTTCACACATCATTTTGGTGCTTTAAAATGAATCAAAACCATTGTTTTGTGGATTTAAAATGAACATGTGCTACATTCTTTTGTGAGAGCTTACTTAAACTAAATTCATTGAAAAAGGATGTATGCGCTTCTCTCGCACTTTATAGTGATCTTGAGAATCAAAAGGCCTTTTTCATGATTTTAGGTTAAGACAAAGCAATCACCTCCACACTTCATTTTTGGGTCTAAAATTGAACAAAATCTTGTGCAAGTGTGAATGAATTTATTACATGTGTTCTCCCTTTGTTTCTAAATAAGGGTTGATCAAACTATGAATAAGTTTGTTCGCTTTTGTCTATCTTAGAGGGCCTACCTTGGGGAAAATATACTCACCCAAGGGAATGACACAACTGGTAACACTCTAAAGCCAAGAGTATTTCCAACGGGGATATAAATGTGGGTATTGGAGTAAACGCTAGTATCACGTGGTTGGCTCTGACGAGATGGATCCGAAAGGGGACTCTCACCGTATGGGGCAATCTCCATGAATAGAAAGTCTAAAATAAAACCCTTGTTTGTAGTGGCCTATTAACCCATTCACCGAGTTTATCAAAGTGGTCCATTAGAACTTAGATTCCATGAAGTTACTTGCCATGTCCGATCTTGGTTAAAATATAGAGGTTAAGACTTAATTTTTAACATACCTTTATATTTTTTCCTTGATTGCATGTAAAATCATCTCTTCTATGAAGGGCATGAGGCAAGCCCACTAATAAAAACGTACCAATTAAGCTAGGGTGTTAAATTCCTTGTGAGTCAGTTTGAAAACACAGTGCTTTGATTGAAAACATTAGAAAACCAACATTCAACATGAGCATCAAATCTCAAACCCTTTAGGAGAAGTAAATATCCTTGAAAAAATTCACATGTTATTGCTTTCCCTTGGGATTCGTATCCTTAGAGGCTTCTAATAATTTGTATTTCATCTCAATTTGCTTCTACTAAGGTCAACATTAGGAAACCTTTGCTTTGATTTCCTCAATTTTCACATGATGCATTTTGTGGGATGAAAGAAAATTAGGACATTAAACATTCAGTTGAAAATCTAATCAAGAAGTGTTTGTGATAAAAATAATACATTAAGAAAATATTGAATTAATTGGACCCCAAACATGTGCCTGTTTATCTTTTTATCGTCTTTCGAGCAAACATTGGCCTTTTTGATTTTGAATTACTCTTAGAGAAAAAAGCATGTTATTCACTATCTTGGTCTAGTAAAAAAAGTCCTTCCTAGGTTCATTTAGGATCAAATTGAACACTTCATCCAGCCCAAACATCTATCAAAGCCCATCCCACCAAACAACTTTAGATCTTTGGAAACATCATTTTGAGACTTGGGTAGATCATCAAAATCAAAATCACCTTGTTTAGTTAGGTGTAGGGGAATGCATCCTTTCTCATACATTTAATTGAATTAGCAATCCTTTGAACAAGTTCATTCTAAGATCACATCCAACATATTAGGGTTTACAAGTTCATTATCCAAATCAAACCAATCAAAATCAAATCCTAAGTCTAGCACTGATCCAAAGTCCCTAAACGTTCAACAATCATATCATTTACCCCTTTTTTCATCCTTCATCTCATCATTAGTCTTAAGAACCTTAGAGGTCACTTTTGCAACAAGGTCAAACACAAGAGAAACACGGAATATAAACTTGATCCATACATCATGAGTAATCCAAGTCAACTAAGCTATCAAAGCCTTACAACGCCGATTGATTATCAACACTCACATCTATACAATCCATACATGGGATCATTACCTTCTACAAATGTCAATGGCACAACAAGTGTGAGTATGCCCAAATAAAATATTGGAACACATTTCCATATGGTTTATCTAAATCCAAACCTACAATTCTTTCAACCGAACAATCAAAGCATGAGCCTTCAAATGAACAATGTCATCCACCCAAATCACTACAAGCCAAATGAGAATGTACCAAGTACAAGTTTTTGAAACATGAATATGGAAAAATTTGGGATAAATATGTTTTTGAATCACAAAAATTTTGTTCAAAGTCCAAAAAATATGTTAACGACTCCAAGTCAAGGAAATGTGATTCCCAACATCAACAATGTTCAATTTCAACCTATCATGCCAAATTTGAACATCATCCCAAATCAGAACATTGTCTGAAATCAATTTGTCCATGATCCCATTCAAAATCAAACACAAGTACACACTCCAAATCTACTTGAACAAAATCCAAATCAACTATGTCAAGGGAGTCAAGATCGAAATCAAGATCAAATTACTACACTTACCAAAACAGTCGAGTCATTGCACCAAGAGACATATCCACCACCATTACCCATATCAGCATCATTCCTTGGTTTAGGGCTTCCCCCTCTATCTAGCACCAATGACCCCATCCAAATCAATTGACCTAACACCAATCAAGCCATCACATCAAAACCTTTGAATATACCATCGACATCGCACCAACAAATGGTATTCAATCAAGCAACAATGTTGATCCCAACAAATCAAAATAGGGTCTCCCAAGGGCCTATCACCTCAGTCATTCCAACCATTCCTATCACCTCAATCACTTCAACCACTCCTATCACACCCATCATATCTCAATCCCTCACTACCATAATCGCTCCAAGTGTATCTCAACCACTTGTCACTACATCCAACACAATTCTTAATCCACCACCACTACCACCAAAATTGAATGCAGCAAGACAATATAACATTGCGCTAAAAGCTCACTAGGCCTACCAAAAGGCCATCCAATAATATATAGCCATGCAACAAGCAACACGGGGTCAACAAGTGCAAAAAGCCTTTCAAGCTGCCCAAGCCTCTCAAGCTACCTAACAAACACAAGCACAAACATGAAAAAATGATAACTATTGGGGACAATGATCAAGATGAATCCATCACCGAGCACCTTGAAGCTATTTCTACTTCATCCAATGATCAAATCAACGTATATCAAGAGTCATTTTTCAATCATGATCAAAATCAACCAACCAACAATGATCCAATTCAAGAAATGTCAACATCACTTGACCCCGTGATTGAAGGAATTGAAAATTTCTCCACCACACTTGTTGAAAACAATGTTCAAGATCTCTCAATTAAGGAGCACATTGAGGATTTTTCTACCCCATCCAATGATCAACTCACCATACATCAAGAGCCACTTTTTGGTGATCTATTTCAAGGAGTGTTAGGATTATTTGATCCTATCGACATAATGCACGATCCATTGACCTATTATCATGTTGAAAATTTCTCCACATCACCTTATGAGTTAGAGGACATATATCAATAATTTATTCCAAAGAATGATCAACATCTTTCACCAAAGTCTAGCAATGGTCCTTTTCAAGACATGTTGACTCCCTTCGACCTCATGATTATAGATACTGAAGGAACCCTGAACTCGACACTTGAGGATATTGAACCACTTACCATGTCTAATGATGACATCCAAGAACCCTTTGTAAAAAATCCATCCTTTGAAATTAATCCTTGTCAAGAACTTGATCCAAAGCATGTCAAAAGAAACTCCAAAATCATTCAAGATCAAGAATTTGTATCTTCAAGATACTACAATGATCTAATGGAAACTCTCCTATCTATGCAAGATGATCATATCCATGTAGCACATACTCCTTCATCTACCCATGAGATGCTTTCTGCGGATGGACACGTAGATGATCTTCATTCAGAACAAGATTCCTTTACTCTTGATAGTATTACACAAAAAGAGTAGGTTATTGATTTGTACAGTCAAATAGAGTTCTCAACATTAGGATCAAATATATCCAAAATATAGACTGAAGACATCATGAATAAAGATATCCAACATTATCCACTCAAGGAAACAAGTCAGACAGAACAATATAATTCAGAGTTAGCAGAGCAGCAAATTGAAACAATGTCACCTACAATGGTCATTTTTCAGAGCATGTTGACTAAATAAGACATCTCAAAATATGCAAAATTAAGGAACAAAGATGTCATTACTACCATACTAGGAGAAACTTCATCTCAAGCAAACATCAACATAGGAAGCACAAAGAATCCTTATGGTGAAACTATTTCCAATACTACAACCAGCCACACCATGAATCCTCATCCACCCATCACCCCATCCATGAATTGGGATCAACATCAAAGGAAATATTTGAATCAAAGTATGAAGAATATTATCAAAGAAAAAGAAGTTAAGAAGCATAATGGAAAAATCAAATACACATGGATACCAAAACATACAAAGAAATATTATCCCTATCAAACTCCATTAGTCAAAGAAACTATGGGGAAAAATTAAAAAAAGGGAAAAATATCCATCAAAGATGTCCACAAAAGAAAAAGCAGGCTTTTCAAGTGACATACAAAGTGTATCAAGTAGTTGGTCCTAATTCCATGCACACTTTTGTATCCACCCACTATTGCTTATCTTCCCATGTTTGGAGAGTCAAAGGTTCCAAACTGTCAACCAATCCATCTGTTATCCCTAAACACACTCCATCCATGCCTCCATGCATGATATCCAGTTCTCACATTAACCATGTATTCGCAACAACCCTTCATCATAAGGATTCTGAAGGCACTCTATTGCGATGTATGCACAGAGAGAGAGTTAACTCCGGTATTGACAAAGCAAATCAAGAATCCCAAAAGTTGCATTCAAGTGCACATATCTTAACAAAGCAACTTCTTCAAGCAGGATATCAATGGAACATTATGATAGAAGCATCTACATCGACACCACTAGGTGGGTTGGCATGGATATTTAAGAAAAACCAAAAAATATCAAAAAATATGAAAATCCCAAAAATCAGAAAAAGGATTGAAAATAGTAAAGATAAAAAATTGTCCTAAAGTGAAAACCGCATGGGCGGCGCTTTGGGCAAGACGATGATGAAAACCTAGAAAATAGGCGTCATGTGTAGAATCAAGCATCTATGTACGCCACTTCAGGTGAAAGCATCTCATCCCATCCATAATAAATCCAACATTTCATCCATCTTATCCATAATAAATCCAGTCATCCATGAACCATTTATCCAATCCATTCACATATATCTGCATCCATAGTCTGAGTCATCTTGATCTTGATGAAAGTTTGGGGCACACTTTATGCTTGCTTATGGAAAATGTCTTGACATGGGTCTTTTTCACTGATCATATCGTATCAAATGTTATTTGAGCCATGCAAAATTATCCAAATGAACATATTTTAAACAAACACCTTATCTTATCGTAAGATAATTCATATCCATCCATCCATACACCTATCTAGGTATCTATCCATGGCATTCCATACATTGCTAGAAACTAGGGGCAGATATTTACATCTTGCTTCAGGAATAAATCTTGGTCTATATCCTCCAACTTATGTGGTGATCTAAACATTGGGAAATGTGAAACCAAATTGGTCAAAGCACTTGTGATCCAAAATCTAAATCACTAGCCCATGGCACATTTTGATGAGTAAACATTCCTTATCAAGTGTTATCTTCAATTGAACATCAGTCCAAACTATCACTATCAGTTGTATCTAAATTACACTTCAAACATCACGTCAAATCATTCGAACAACTTTAGTTCCAAACCAAGCTTCAAAATCTTGATCAATCAAACCCAATCACTCCATTATCATCCTAATCAATCAATCCTTGCATTGTTGTGCATCCTCAACAATGTTATCATCATCATTCCATCCCAATCCTTGTGTTGCTTAACACTATCCTTAAATTTGTTGTGCATCATCAACAATGTTATCATCATAAATCCATCCCAATCAATCCTTGCATTGTTGTGCATCCTCAACAATGTTCTCATCATCAATCCTGATCAATCAAATCATTGCACTATTGTGTATCCTCAACAATGTTATCATCAATCCATCGATTCGATCAGTCAACCTTAGTTTTGTTTTCAACAAAAATCCTAAACAAAGCACTGACATCATCACACATGTCAATATCCAAATCATCAAAATCATGCTAAAATCCAAAAACATCCAAAACATCAAAATCCAAAAACATTCAAAACATATCAAAATCCAAAAACAAGTCAAAAACAAAAAACATAAAAAACATGGTATCCAAACTATGTCGTCTCTAAGCTTAAACGTAGGCAAGGCTAAATCTTTGATCAGCCCCAAGACATCAAAATCCAAAAACATTCAAAAACATATCAAAAAAAAAAAACATCAGAAAATAAAAAATCAAAACATTTGAAAAATCCAAAAATTGAAAAAATAGCCTCAAAAACATTACAAAAACGTCAAAAAATCCAAATATTTGAAAAAATCCATCTGTCTCATTTCACTTTCACCCGCAATAATCAATCATCCATAATAAACTGATCATCACCTTCATCTTTTTGCAAAACAAATATAAACAATCACAACAATCATGAAAAGCAAACTTCAAATGTAAAATCAAAATTGAAGCAACAAACTATTAAATGCAAAATCAAAATTTTGATCATTCGCAAACATGTCAATCGACCTTATATCAACATCCTATCAATCAACTTATCAAACCATCATCATCCTATACAATGCATCTCCTAGGATATATCGTTCTGACAATGGGCATCATTTTGGATATCACTTGGATTCTTATCCTATCAAAACAAATCCCTTTGGCTGAAGGTATAAAGAGCATTGACTTGTTTGCATACTTGGTCTTTTCTTTTGATTTATCTTATTGCACTCATTCCAAGTACCTCTCGATGATATCCGAACGAAGGATTTAGAGAGATAGGAACATGGCAACAATCATTATCCTTTTGACTCAGGTGCTTGTTGGATGTTCTTGTAAAATAACTTGGCGAATACTTGCTTTGTTATGTACGTCTTAGCAAGGTTTCTATATGTCAAGTGTGAACAAGAATACTCCTATCTATTTGTCGAGCCAAATTCCATCGCACTAAGTACAACACCATCCTGGTTCTTTATACCTTAATGCATCGTACCTACCTATGTAATCAAACATAAGGTAAGTAGCCCTTTTAAAATCCCAATCCTTGATAAGCAAATCATCATCATCTCTAATAAAGTCTCCTCAGATCATGGACTTGTTGGATCCTCTTGTCATCATCTCATCTTCGTGCTAACATAACATTGCCAACGCATCCATCTTGCATCCACAAACCATCATCATTTTGCACATCATCTCACATGCATTTTTATCATCATAATATAGATCTGTTAGTCTAAGCATCTCATAAATCATCCATTGCATAATCACAGCATATCGCATCAGCAATCTCATCCATCTTACATCATATCATCATTTAAGTTGTTTAATCTCATTTGCATCATCATCCATAACAATCCATTTTGAACCTCTTTATCGCGATATCGACCCTCAAAATCGAATCTTTTCACTCGATCTCTCAAGGGGGAAATGTACTAGTGTACTTCTTTCTGCTGGGGCAACTGAAAAAATAATAATTTTTTTTAATTTCGATCTCGGCAAGTTTATTCTTTCAACCAACGCAACAAGTATATTGCTTCAAAAAGGGGCAAAATGTAGACACGCAAAATATGCATACATGTCAATCCAATGGTTTAATCAAATAATCTTCATTTAATCAAAT
Source organism: Sequoia sempervirens (assembly GCA_007258455.2). Taxonomy (NCBI): domain Eukaryota; kingdom Viridiplantae; phylum Streptophyta; class Pinopsida; order Cupressales; family Cupressaceae; genus Sequoia; species Sequoia sempervirens. Next base: position 128,396 of record VDFB02364513.1, on the reverse strand, counting down.
CTAACATGTCATCCTTCAAATTAAATAAATCCACTTCATCATTACATCATTTAAATAAATCAATTAAATCCTAACACTTCATTAATGAACCTTTATCTTGCATCATCCCTTTAATTAAATAAATCAAACATTCATTTAATTAAATCCCAAATTCATATTTCTCCACTTTTGATTTAAATAAATCAAGTATTCAAGTGAAAGGGGTCAAATCATCCTAATCATCATTAAGCTAATATAATCCTAATTAGCCTAACCTAACTACCCATCAAATTCTCTAAATTTTGCCACTTGCACAAATAAATCAATTTATTGATTTATTAAAATCAACATTTTCACTCAACGTGGCATCTTTGAGGAATATTCCCTCAAGTTTGAATTCAAAATAAAGTGGACATGTACATCCAACAAAGCAATTAATAAGCTCTTACATGTCTCTTGCACAAGTCAAACTCAGCATTAACTATCAAATTCAAATTTGAAAACTCCCTATCTTGGGCACATTTCTCAAATCTTGCACATCCCTCAACCTATGGCAAGTTGACAAGCGGCCTCTTTTCATTGGTCTATTCTTTGTCCTACATTCATCCATTTGGCTTTTTCTCTCATCAAAATAATCTATAAATAAAAGCTTCATCTTTTATCAAATCCTCCACAACTCCACAATCTTTATATCTCATCCACAATCTCTTGCAAAGTCACTCTCTTCAAGAGAACTGGTTGTTTCCACCATCACTCCATCATCATCATTGACATTATATCATTTAGCTTATCTTAGCAAATGATTGGAAAATGGCTATTTTCCACAATAGCACCAATCCACTATGGGATATGATTCATTTCATGTTTTTATATGTTGTTGCTTGGTTTTGTTGTTTATTTCATTTGCATTTATGAAGCATTGATGTATTATTCCATAGGGATGTCTTAATTGATTTGCTTAAAGTTTACTAATAGTTTTTTGTTTTGAAAAAATGCAGATTCGACATCCACACATTCAAATGGTATTTCTTAACCATTGTCCAAAATTGCACAACCTCCCTAGAAATTTTTCTTGCCCTTATTGAATTGATACACCACTCCATTCCCGGGTGCCTTATAGAAGATCATGGAAAAAATTGTAGAAGTATATTTCATGTGAGTAAACTTCTCTCTGGTTATATTCAAGTGAGTTTTCCCTTCTTAATGTTCACTAAGTGTAGAAATTGATGAAAACGAAAACACAAATTTCAACGAAAACTCAGATTACAACTGCACACCAATTTGCAAATAAGCAAATAACTTTATTATATCAGATTTCATGAAAAATGTTACAAGTTCAGGCAACTCCTTTGTCTTCCTCACTCTTCTACTTCGACTCTTCATTTTCCCCTCTTGATGCTCTGGCTTCCATCTTTAGAGACTCAGCTTGACCTTCTTTCTGGAATTACACTTCCAGCCTCCACTTTTGTCGCCTCCTGGCTTTGCATAAGAATCATAAGCCTCCACATTAGGACAACCACTCTTCATCTCATACCACTTCCTCTTCTTTTCATTTGATTATGTCCTCAACTCGTGCCTGTTTAACTGCAATTTGAAATCATTCTTCATCGGCCTCTATGCACACTAGATTGAATTCATTTACCTCTCCACCAACATCACTGCTAATACTCAAATCCATGCTTTATTAATAATTAACTTTGTTTATCTTTGCCATACTCTACTCCACGTGGTCTGCTTCTGCTTATCTTTTCCAAATAGCTTCTGGCCCTAGCATTTTTTGCTGCTTCTATCGCTACCTTCCACCATCGAGTTCCCATTGGTAGATATCTACAATCATATTAAACTATACCCCATATGCGCGCCTCCATTTATCTTTCAATCTACTTTGACTTTAAAATATCTCTGGCTTACATGTCTCTCTTCCCTTTCATCTATCATTAGCCTTGAACGGTTCCTTGTTGCACATTAATTTTCTCTTTGCCTTAAGGATTCACGGCATATTCACTCCTTCACCCATACGGTCTGCATGTTCAACAGGCTTTCACAATCTTCTACAGTTAGATTTTATGCTGCCTTCTATGTGGCGCGGTTAATTAGATTATCTATTTTTAGTTTTTATTCTTACCTTCTCTATGTCGGCTGTTCGTAACCATATGTCGTTTAACCGCAGCTCTTCACGTCAAGCAAATATAAGAGGGAGTAATTGTGGTTAGAAAAAAAAGAACATACAAGAAACTAGTTTGAAAGCGTGGGAAGCGAAAATAATGGAGGGAGAATTTATCTGTGGAATTGAAGGAAAAGGAGAAGGAGAGGGAGAGCAGTGGAGTCTAGATGAGTTGCCTCGGCATATAAAGAAATGTATATTTGCAAACCTTCCATTACAATCAATCTCCCGCTCTCGCCTTGTTTGCAAAGAATGGAATTCTATTTTGGCTGCTTCTCTGCGCTGAAGACTATTGTATGGCCTACTGTTTTTCAACTCAAAAATGGAAGACCATCTCTCTTTCCTTCCTCCCAACTCCTCTCGAACGATATATCGATCCTTATAAAAGTTTATGCAGAGATAGAAGATGATGTGATTGGGACGGTAATCGGAATTGTACAAGGAGGAAGCGGTGATGAGCTCTATTTGGTAGCCAGGTTGGGATCCTATTATGACACTGACAGTTTCTCCATTGGAGTGTATCATCATTTTAAAAATTCATGGAGGATTAAGTTTGAGTTCTAAGAGGAAACAGGGTTTTTAATATTTCCTTATACAATGGTTTGGCGCAATGGCGTTATTTACTTAAGGCAGACGGGCTTAGGACTATTGTGGAGTACAACATTCGACACGCTTCCATTAAGCCTGTGAGAATAGCTGCATTACCCCGCATTCTTAAAAATCCTAATTTGGATATATTATTAATCGGAGTATATGGGTTGTCCGTTCTAGTGGTAGTAAGGTATAAGGAAGTGCGTTTGGTTATCTTGGAGTTGTTTGAGGACGACAAAGATGAGTTGCTTTGGAAGTGGAGAGAGTTTGCAAAGATGCCACCAAACACTCTCCCTCGCTGCATTAGGACAGGAAGTTGTGGGAGATTATTTGTGTTTTATGAGGTCAAATGGTAAATTTTTAAAGGGAGTTGCATATAATTTAAAGAAAGGGTTTTGGCAATGCCTTCCTCAATGCATAGATATAAATTATTATAAGATTTTGTCGTTTTAGTCTAAATTGATGGTGAAAGGGTGGCAGTTAGATTTCTGCATCAGTTTTTAATAATTCCATAAGATTTCTTTTTAGAGAGGCATATGTTTTTCCTTTAATTGAAAAGTAATGGATTATTGTAATAATAATAAGAGACATTGTTTAAAATAAGAATTTTAAAATAATTTATTAAAGGAATTGAATATAAATTGTTATTAAATATAAAAATAAATTTGAAATATATGTTTATTAAAATTATAACAAAAAATTAATTATATATATACAGTTTTTATACATCTATCTATTGTTTAAATTTTGATTTGTGTTTGGTTTTCTATATTTTTTAGTTTTGTTAATTACTAAATTATTTAAGATCTATATATTTACTCAACTCTTGTCTATCAAATATTTAATTATAATTATCCAATTAAAAAATCTAGGCAAATAAAAAATTCAACTTCAAATTAGCAAAGCAAAATTTACACATATATATCATTACATTCCACTTCTTATTTCATTAGTAAATTACTTCTCAAGTGAATAAAATAACTCTTTAATAAATAAGCATTGCATTAAAAAAACAACTTTTAAATAAATAAAAACAACATTTAGAATAAACTTAAAATAAAATGAACAAATGGTGGTGAGAGGGGTTGTAGAGGAGGGCAGTGAAGATGGAGAAAGGAAAAAAACAAGGGTTGCGTCCAGGTATAGAGAACATGCCCTGCACAAAAATCTTCAAGCGATAGATCTTTCCAAAGAGGTAGTAGAGGATGTGGAAATGCTGGATAAATTGGCAATAATATGTAGAATTATTGGTCTAGGATATGAAAGGCGCATGATAAAGGATTGGATTGTAACCAATTGGAAATTGGTTGAGATAGTGAAGTTTATGCCAAAAGGATTTTTTGTGGCTATTTTTCTTTCAAAAGTGGAAAGAGAGAAAGTTTTGCGTAGGGGTTTATGGAAAATGGAAGAAAACCTAGTTTATATGCAAAAATGGTGTGCAATTTTTAATCCTGTGGTTTTGGAGCCCTATGACAAACTGGTCTGGGTTAGATTGTACAATCTGCCTCTGGAGTATTGGGCAGAGGAAAGCATTGAAAAAATAGGACATTCTATTCGAACGCTTATTGAAGTAGATGAAGAAATACCAGAGGGAAATTCCTACATCTACACGAGAATGCAGGTAGCAGCAGTAAATCCTGAATAACATCCTGCTGCTTGTTGACAGGGTTCAATGGGAGCAATCGCTTGAAGTTGAAGAAGAGAAGGAGTTCTGTAGGATATGCCGAAAGAATAATCATGGGACTGAAAAGTGTTTCAGAAGACAAAGAAGGAATAAGTACTGGAGGCCCAAGATGAAGCAATCTAAAAATTGGATTTGGAGACCCTAGGCACAACTAAAGCAAAAGGCAGAGGAGGCGAAGGGAGTAAAGATGGAGGGAAAAGAATGTCTCCTCCTAACATCGAAGGAAAGGAATTCAGATCGCTTCTATGAAAATAAACTAGGAAATCTCCAAAAGAAGTTGGGTCAGTTTCAAATTCTAAAGTAAAGGAAATTGAAGGATTCAATGCATGGATTGAGGAAGAAGAGGGTGTTTTTGTCCCAAACTTTGAAGTGGGAGAATCATAAGATCAAGAAGATTTTATATCGGAGGAAGACCTCTCAGAGGGGATGAGTTGGGGGAAGTAAATCCTAGAAGCATAAGTCAATCTGCAACAATTCTTTTGGGAAAGGCCAAGAAAGGGAAAGGTAGAAAATAAAATAAACAAAACGGGACGAAGAAGCCAGTGAAAAAGGCTTCTTAAGTATTAAAGAATTTCTAAAATCCAAGGGAGCAAGAGGTTCCCTTGGAGGGAAATGAAGGTACTAACTTGGAATGTCAGGGGCTTATTAGCCCCTGACAAGAGGTGCTTAATTAAGCACCATTTGGAAAGGTTGCAAGTTGATATAGTTTTGCTCTAAGAAACTAAGATAAGTGCAGAAGAAGGTGATAAATTCATAAAATATTGTAGGAATTGGAAGGGTGTATTTCATAGTGTTGTTGGATCCACAAGTGGGCTGGGCTTTCTTTGGTCCATCAATAAGGTTGAAATAGAATTGGTGGAAGTTCAAAACAATCGGTGTCAAGGTTGGGTCAAAGGAAAATTGTCTGATTTGTCTTTCCCTATTTTCAACATATATGGACCTATAAGTGTCGGCGAAAAGGCAGAAGTGTGGAAAAATATTTCTTTAAAGTTGGCTAAGTTGGACTCTTCCAGAGTTATTCTTGGAGGATATTTTAACACAATACTTGACTTAGAAGAAAAAAGTGGAGGATCCAAAAAATAAGCAAAGCGATGTTAGATTTCATAGATTTTGTTGAAAGCAACTCGATTGTAGATTGTGTTCCAAAGAACATGCAATATACGTGGACAAATCAGAGAAGGGGTTTTAAAAACATTTCTAAAAGGCTTGACAGATTCTTATTGGGACTAGGTTGGTTAGGCGAAGGTGCAAGGTGTGAATCAATAATTTTTCCAGTGTCAGCATAAGATCATTACCCTGTTATGCTAGAGATAAAAGATAGTGTGGAACCGGTCAAGAGTTTCTTCAAATTTCAAACAATGTGGTGGCGCGATCAAGATCTGTTAGGGAAGTTGGAACGATGGTGGAAGGAAAGTTTGCAAATCAAAGGAACTATCAATTTCCAATCTTTTAAAAGGCTGCAATTCTTGAAAGACAGGCTTAAAACATGGAATGAGGAAATCTTTCAAAATATTTTCATAGAAAATGAGAAAATGGAAAGTGAATTGGAAGTGTTGAACGAACATGTGCTATTGCATGGTATGTCAGAAGTTGAATATGTGAAAGAAAAATCCTTGAAGGAAAAACATTTTGAATTGCTTTCTAGGGAAGAGCTTTATTGGTGAGATAAAGCAAGAGTATCGTGGTTAAAAGAAGGAGATCTGAACTTGAAATTTTTCCATGCTTCTGCTAGGGGGAGAAGAGATATCAATTGGGTGGAGAGTATTTGCTACGTAGATGGGTCTATGGTTAATGAAAGAGATCAAATAGAGAAAGAGGTGATAAAATATTTTAAGTCATTGTTGGGTGAATATGTGGGAGGTATCTCAAAGAGGGATGAATCATTCTTGTCATGTATTCCAAAATTGATTGATGAAGATGACAATAAAATGCTTTGTGAACCATTTTCTTTTGAAGAAATCTGAAAGGCTACCTTTGGGTTAAACCTAGACAAATCACCTAGTCCCGACGGTTTCCCGACCAATTTCTACTAGAAATGCTGCAAGTTCCTAGGGGCAGATTTGTGGCAATTGGTGGAAAATTTTAGGAAACAATGTAAGTTCATTAGGGACATCAACAACACATCAATTGTGATTATATCGAAGAAGAAAGTTTGCAGAACCTTTGCAGATTATAGGCTGATCTTGCTTTGTAACACATTATATAAAATCATGGCAAAGGCCATGGTGAATCTTTTGAAGAAGGTTCTGACAAAATTAATCTTAGAAGAACAAAATGGCTTCATGTTGGGTAGAGAATTAATTGACAGCATCATTCCTATAGCTGAGGCTATTCATACTATATCGTCGGAGAAAAAGAAAGGTATGCTAATTAAAGTCAATATTAGTAAGGCCTATGATAGAGTGCAGTGGGATTTCCTTTTAATAGTATTGGATAGTTTTTTTTTTTCATTACATTGGATAGAATTGATATCTTGTTGCATTTCATCACCCTGGTTTTCTATTGTGGTGAATGGCTCTCTTTGTGGTTTTTTTGGCACCACGAATGGTCTGAGGTAGGGGGATCCAATTTCCCCATTTTTGTTCGTGTTAATGGTTGAGGCAATGGGAAGAAGATTTAACAAGCTAAAGTCGGCTGGTGTTTGGAAGTGGATAAAAGTGGCAAAAGGTTTGGATCCGATGACCCACTCCCAGTTTGATGATGATACAATACTCTTGGGTGTGGCAAATATGACAGAAGCAGAAGCTATAAAAAATGCATTGGAAAATTATTCCTTGGCGTCCGGTCAAATGTTAAACAAAGAAAAATGTGAGATTTTTTTCTTCCATACGAAGAAATCTACTCAGAAAAGGATAGCCATGTTTTTGGACTTCCCTATTGGCAGTCTCCCAATGAAGCATCTGGGGGCACCTCTATTTCAGGGGATTTGTAAATTAGAGCATTGGGAGGAGATAATTAATAATTGTAGAAAGAAGTCAAGTTCCTAGCACGCTATTGATGGTGAAATCAATTTTTTCCGCTATGCCTATCTACCTAATGTCTTGTTTTAGGATAACTAGCAAAGTCATTTCAAGATTAGAAGGGTTCATGAAATGTTTTGTGTGGGAGGGGGATAAATATGTAAGAAGGCTTTCCCTAATTAAGAGGGAAACTGTATGTTTTCCTAAGAATCAAGGTGGTGCAGGCTTAAGGTGTATGGATCAACAAAATTTGGCATTGGGAGGAAAGCTTAGTTGGAAAATATTCAAAGGTCCAAATCATTTTTTGTGTAAGATTATGAGGTGCAAATATTTGGACGAAGATGATCCAAAAAGGATATTAACAATGGAAAACTCAAGGGGCAAATTTGCTATCTGGAGGTTTATCTGGGAAATTCCCAAGGTGATAACTGATCACCTATCCTAGAAGCTGGGAAATGGTAAGAGCATGGACTTTTGGAGGGACAGCTGGAATGGCATTTTCCCATTGGCAGAAGTGCTTGGTGAGCTAGAGTGGGTTGAAAGGTTGGAGAACCACTTTGGAAATAAGATGGAAAATTAGATTAAGTCAGTCGAAGGAGAGTGGAAAAGTTGCTTTGAATGGATCTCCTTCAAAGATTGTGGGATATTAGAAGATGAAAGGTTCAAGCTATTGAATGAACTGAGTTTACGTCATGTGGTGATTTTGGAGGAGGTTGATGAAGTGATATGGTGTGGAGCGAAGTTGGGAGTGTATTTTGTGAGGCTGGGGTATGCGATCCAGAAGGCTCAAGTAGCTTTAGGAGACTGGCCCTCGAAGTAATGCTGGAAGTCAGGAATTTTACCAAAGGTAGGAGCATTTTTTTGGACTACCTTGCATAAACACATTTTGACTGGAGATAGGCTGTGTAAATTTGGTATATAGGGGTCGAGCATTTGTGTGTTATGTTTCAGGGATGGCGAATTTGCTCACCATTTGCTGCTCAACTATCCATATGTGTCTGAATGCTGGGATTGGTTGTTGCAAGGTGTGGGCTGGGATGACTCTAGACAAAAGGATCTATTTCTCTTCCTTTCTAGTTGGCTGACTTGGAAATAGGATAACTTGTGGGGTGTTGTGTGGGTAGCTACCCCATCAATGTTGGTATGACAGATCTGGAAAGAATGGAATAAAAGGATCTTCATTGACAAGTGCCTCCTTGTAAAGGAGTTAATAAAAAATATTGAGGTAGGGGTGTGAGAGTTGGTAAGAGTCAAATTGGATGTCAAAAGAGCAAGTAAGTTTACAAGTTGGGATATTAGGATTCAAAAAAAATGGGAGCTTCTCAAGCCTCCTATGCGAGGTCTTTCAAGCAAACTAAAAGATAGGAAAGAAGCCAAATGGAAGCCTTAGGAGGAAGGGAAAGTGAAGTTAAACTTTGATGGGGCTACAAAGGGCAATCCTGGAGAGGCTGAAGCTGGCTACATCATTAGAGATTGTAATGGGGTGTGTCTTGGTGCTGCAGCAAGGAAGATTGGGCTAGCCACAAACAATGAGGCAGAGTTGGAAGCTATGGCATTGGGGGTCAGTTTGTGTTAGAAGAAAGGCTTTTCGAGGGTCAAAATTGAGGGTGACTCTTTGATTTGCATAAATGCAGTAAGCATAAATGAGGTGCAAAATTAGAAATTGAAAGCTTGGGTGAAATTGATCAAAAAGGTTCTTTGAGAACTGGTTGTGTTCTCACTTTCTCATGTTTATCGTGAAGCCAATGTGGCAATAAATAAGCTTGCTAATTTGGGGGTGTCTTTAGAAGTTCTGAAAGTTTTCTTTGACCAGGGGAATTTTCTGAGTGAGTTGCAAGTTGTGATTCAAAAGGATTGGTAGCCTCCTTGAAGGGTCGGGGCTTAATGTAATCGCTGGTTGAAAGAGGAGATTTGCTTTAGAGGGGAGGCTAGATTGGCTTTGAGCAGTGTATCGGCCCTTGCAAATCAATAGTTGTATCTAGTACGTAGTACCATCTTTGATTCGGGGAGCTGGTGATATTGGTGGGAGGAGGGATTTTCTGTGGAAGTTTGTAGGTGGCTCTTGAAAAGGTGATTAAGAAGTTAAGGTTGAGGGAATCTGGGAAGCTATTAAGATCAGGGGTTACAGTTAGGATGGTTTAGTTTCTTCTGGGCCAATTCTGGACCAGTTTTAGAGGTCGGTATGTGTTTGTTGGCACAGCAGAATGGGTGGGCAATATTGTCACCATTGTTGTAAATGTTTTATTGAATTCAATAAAGGGATCCACCCCCTTAGGTGGAACTTACCCAAAAAAAAAAAATTTAAAAAAAATGAACAAAACAAAATAAAAAATATAAATGAAATAAAATAGTTATTGATTTATTATAGATATATTTAAGATCAAGATCTTTATAGAAATGTTCTTTTAATTAAATAATTATATATTTTTTTAAATAATTAAAATATTACAATATAATCAGGAGATATTAATTATTTTAAATCTATTACATTTAAATATATACATTTGATGCTTCTTGGACAATTTTTCTTTTTCTAAATGGACTTTTTTGTCTTAAAAACTCTATATGAGGACCCCAACATAGGTCCTTAAAAACTTTTAAAGAAGTTAAATGAAATTGGTTACATTTTTTTTTGGATGAATAGGCATAAATTAGCCTATTTGTCTTATAAGAGGTGTGTAAGTTGTATGTTCTATCTAAAATCATATTTTGTAATATATTTAATAAAATATGTAAATGGTCTCTTTTCCTTTAGATTTTTTTTAAAATTAATCTATCCTTAATTAGATTTGTGAAGAAGGTCGCCACCCAAAGACCCCATAACAATTTAATATTATTATATTTTATTATTTATTATTGTATTTTTCTTATTCAATTATTATATTATATTAATTTTTTTATTATTATTATATTAATGTTAGTATAGTGTATTATATTAATTTTATAATAATAGTATTATTATTAAGGGGTGGTAATTCCCAACAAATAATTAGTATTACTACTTTATTTATTTATTATTTATTATTAGCAATCTATGTTGGCATCCAAGCCCCACACCTATGTGTCATATTCACAAAGCTTCATAGGTTTCCATACCCTTAGCGTTGACTGGTAGATTTATTATGCCATAGTTTTTGTGATGCTTGGCATGCTTGGTATTAATTTTCATGCTTGAAATTTGAAACAATGCTCAGAAAACCTAATATGAAGTATTCTCCTTGATGGGTTATGATTAGTTTCCTATATTTGACTCTTGTGTGGAATGGTACATTTGGTCCAACTAAGGGATATGCTTGATATTACAATTAGTTCTCACATTTTATCCCTTATTTTAAGAATTGATTTAGATTGTTACATTATGAACAGATTGAAATTTTTCACAATTGGAGACAATTTTTCATGTTTTATCCCATATTGCTTACTAGTGATTGGAGACAATTGTGAGGCTCAAGCATAACGTTGAGGTTGTATGCCTTATTCTAGGAGTTGGGGCTACATAAAAGTAGCATATGAATAAATATAAATATTGAAAGTGATTAGAATGTTAGTTGACACAACCTATGGACACAAAAAATGTAACCCTTCTACTTTTTCTCATGTTTAGGCCCTTGTAGTGGACTTTGGCTTGATTTTTCCTAGATATAATGTTGTAATGTGGTCAACACATTCACATAAGGTCTTGGACCCTTGTGAATCATCAAGAATTCTAGGATGTCTTGCAAAAATATTATTAAGTGTTTTAACCCACTTTCACACTTTTCCAGGACCCTTTCATTATAATTCACCTAAATAACCCCTTTTATCACTTACCAAGTCTTCTTTCAAAGTGTTGTAAAGAGTTGTAACAAACTGCCATGCTTTTCTAGGCTTTTCATCACTAATTCAACCCTTTCTTATGTTTAAATGACCCCTTAATATACTTTCATCCCTAATTAAGTTTATTTTAGAGAATAATCTCATTAAACAACATTAAATACATTTTAATTCTTGACACCCAATAAAATTTCCTTAGTGGGACCAAGTCATCACCTAGGGTGACTTAGTCCCACATGGTACAAAAAACAAAATTATTTTAATTTTTTGGTGGGATTTTATTCTCTTAACCTTGAGGTGAGCCTGTGATGTATTATTTGAAAAAAATATTGTAAAATCAAGTATAAATAAAGGGTTTTCCCCTCATTTTTCCTCTCCTACAATCTTCTAATTTCCTAATTTATTTAGTTTATTTTCTAAATCATTCTCAAGCATTATCAAGCATCCATTGGAGCATCTACTTGCATATCTTCATATTTCTACATCAAGGGTTTGGTGAGTTGTAGCATTGCATGTTGTTCATTCATCATTCTATCTTTATTTCATTTTATTTTCAAGGGTTTGATTACCAAATTAGGGTTTGACCAACGAAAACCCTTATTCTCTAACCCTTACTCCTTTTCCTCCTCTTTACATGTGTGTTTTACAGGTTTTGTATGCAAATTTGTCAAAGAGGAAAGTGTTAAAAAGGTGTTTTCAATTCATCAAATTCATTCAATTCAATAAAGCCCTAATTGAAGCTTGGAGACCTTTTTAAGCCTGATTTCTATAGTTTCAAAATCAAACACTTTTCAGGAAGGAAAGTACAAGAAAGCATTAGGGAGCCAAAATATTTGTCCATATTTTGGTGAACTCGCCTTTAGAACATTTTACATCTGATTTCAAGTGCATTTACATCCTAGGAATAATTTGCATTAACATTACATTAGGTTTTGCATTGTTTTGCATCCTAGAGTTTTAAAAATTACATTAGTGAAAAGCTCATATAGCTTACATTTTTTCATTAGATTTCATTAAAAATTCAAAAAAAATTGCATATTCATATTGTATCTACATCTTAAAACCTAAAAAACGTAAAATCCAATTTAAAAATTCTGAAAAATCTCAAAAAAATCACTACTATGACTAATTCACCACACTGGGTGACAGTCCTCCTGCACATTCTACACAGTAATTTCTATCATTTTCAGAGCATTTTCTATATTTTTTTTCTTTTATTTCAGCTCTGTTAAAATTTCTAGAATTATAGTTATCATAATTTTATCGCTCTTAGTTTACATTGCATTTGTATTCACTTGCATTTAGAAACCTTTGTATGAGTCATTGGTCTCCTATTACTAATACCTTAGTGCAAAGAAGTTCAAGACTCATGTTATCCCATGATAATACACTTGTTGTGGGTCTTGGGTTATCTAAAGCTTCCACTCCTAGTATTGCAACTAGTACACTAGGCATGGATCTTACCTTTAGCAACTCTTTTCCTTCCAATAACATGCAAATTGACACAAAAAATGATCACATTCTTCATGACAAAATAATTAACATTGATGAGGACTCAACACATCTCCAACATCAAGTGTGTCTTGAAAACATTTCAACCACTGTGATTCTTTCTATAAAGAACATCCATCACATGCTTGAATGTGATGAAGGCCTAGATTTTATGAAACAAATTGTTGAGATATACCATAAATATGTTCCTTCCACCTCTAGTACATCTCAACCATCAAACAATGTGGTTCCTCCTCCTTCAATAGTAGCATATATACCTACCTGTACCACTCCTCAATTCACAACAATAATGCAACATGTTAGAAATGTGATTCCTTCCTCGATTATTCCTACTAACATTCCTCACTCTTATGTGGCATCCCATGTTCTATCCTCTTCCATAATACCATCTCTAAGCAGTCCATTCACTTGCCCTACCACTACATACATTCCATCACAACTTTCACTTCCACCCCATATGACTTACACTGAGCCTCTCATAACACAACTTTTCCAAATTGTCTCCTCCATGCAAAACCAAACATCCATAGGTGGCTATGGGGAAAGTCGTGCTGCTAAATAGGCTTTTTGCTTAACCATGTCAAAGTTATACCTTTTGATAACTTTAACAAGGTGACACAAAGGAAAATTTTGGTTCATGCTTCATGAGACAAGCAAAGATTTGTATGGTTAAAACTCATGAACAAAAAGGATAGTACCACAGGCATGCAAGTTCCTTTATGCAAGGTGGCAAAGATGCAAAATGTAAAATAGAAAAGATCTTCAAAGGAGTATTTATAAGTTCATGCAAGGTTTATCACTTAGGGAACATTGTGTCTAATGTCTCCAAGAGAGAACCAGTCAAAGAAAAAATTATTCACAACTTAGGGGATACAGTGTGTCGCATTGAACCACCAAGAGGAATGTAAAATGCTAAGATAGATCACAATTATGAAGGAAATCACACCCAACGTCATCCACAAAGTGACAAACACATCGTACAATGTGACAACGCTACACTAAGAACCATGAATACAAAATGAATTATGCCAATGTATGCCCCCTACTTTAAAGGATTTGCTACACATCATTCTATGAGAAATTACTTTAAAGTAGTGAAGGGAAGAATGCAAAAAGAAAAGCAATACGTGAGAGCCAACTTGGAAAGCCCTATACCAAGTCATATGTTTCCAGGTAAGGTTGCTTCATGTGAACAAAAAAGAAAACAAAATATAGGGGGTTTCCCCCATAAAGGAACACACCAAACACATAAGGGATCTATAGATTTGAGGTTAGTAGGTTCATTGCTACAATGTTTTTATTAAAAAGCTCAAAACTATCATCATTCCCCAAAGCACATAGAACTGGAAGAAAGACACAAAGAGAGAAAAAATAGAAGAAAAAAAGTTTTTTCTGGGTCAACATGGAAGAGACATTATGGTCTCAACACCTTGCATCATCCCCAAAAGGAAAACACAAGAGAAAATGAAGCGAAAAGAAAAATATTTTGGATCAACATGGAGGAAGCATTTCCATATGAATGTCTTGCGTCATCCCCAAAAGGGAAACACAAGAAAAAGAAAAAGTAAAAAGGAAAAGAGACTATTTGGGTCAACATTGAAGAGACATAGGGCATCTCAATACTTTACATCATCCCCAAAAGGAAAACACAAAAAAGAAGAAGGATAAGGACCTTTTGGTTTAACATGGAAGAGATATAGGGCATCTCTATGCTTTGCGTCATCCCCAAAAGGAAAACACAAAAGAAAAAGTGAAAATGGAAAAAGGACCTTTTGGCTCAACATCAAAGAGACATAGGGCATCTCTATGCTTTGCATCATCCCCAAAAGGAAAACACAAAAGAAAAAGTGAAAAAGGGAAAAAGAACCTTTTGGATTAGCATGGAAGAGACATAGGGAATCTCTATGTTTTGAATCATCCCCAAAAGGAAAAAAGCAATGCACAACATATAGAAGAATAAACATACAAATAGAGGAGGTTCACAAAGAGAGACAACATGAAACACACATTACAGGGGAACACGATCTACACACATAGAAATGAAAAAGAAAAGGTAAAAAGAAAAATGCAACTATGAACCCAAAATCTACATGTTCTTCAAATAATGACCACCATTGGCTTAGTTAGTCAGTTCAAAACACGCAAACCCCAAGATTCCTATGAAATAATAGATCATGCTTTAAAATGCAAACAAATTACAAGACAAACTAAAGCATATAAAATATGAAATAAATATTATCTCATATTGGATTGGTACTTCTATGGAAAGAAGCCCTTTCCCAATCCTTTGCTAAGCTCTAAGATATGTTGATGATATATTGATGATCAGGATGATGAATGGGAAAAATTAGCTCTCAAATTGAAGAGAGTAACTTTGCATGGATTGTGGAGGATTTGATAAAGGATGAAGTGTAAAGCCCCACCGTGCGAACCCCAAAGGACAATTACATAATAATTACAACACTTTTTTTTTTTTTTTAAAGTAAACATAACATACATGTAAAACACATTAAGTCATAACATGAATTTCATTTAAATAGATTCATTAACACATACATCCCTTGGGGTACACGAAGAGTCATTACACGACTTAGATCCATACAACAACAATAAAGAATAAAATACAAAGATATAAAGTAAACATTATCAAATGTAACACATACATGATAAATCATTGATAAGAACCATTTGTGTACATAAATACAACATATGCATGACTAACTTAACACATTGAATAACAACTTCCATGGCCAATATCCACACAGAGTTTAAGATTACATTACAATACTATGTTTAAGAAGTACAATGATACATAAGTGTTTCCAACAAGAATCATGATACAAATGAGTAGATGAATACACAGTATCAAACTGGCTCCAAGATAGGTACAACTCTCGAGTCTCTGCAACAGCACCAATCCGCACCTCTCGATCCTCGACTGGGGACCCAATGGGGTGCTTAGCACGTTCCACCCGACCATGTGAGTCCAAAGACCCACCCCCCGTGCTAGGAGCTAACAAGAAAGAGACCTCAACCAAGAACATCCAAACATGGAACCACAAAACTCAACAACATACAAAGGTATCATACCACTCAAGGAATTACAAAGACATAATCAACCACATCCAAGAGTCAACATAATAACTTAAAGTCATAAGTCTCATCACATAAATCAACACATTGATCAGTAAACAAGTAATTAAAGGATGATCATGAAACACTTCCAAATCAAACCGAATTAATAACATAACACAGATCCAAATTGCAATTAACCAATACAATTACATCCTATCACAGTACCATAAGGGTACAAGGTCAAAACCTAGACATCAACAAGATTTATACAAGACCATAGAATACACCATAGATAAAATAAGGTAAAACCATAAATCAATTCAAACAACTATGTTTCATCAATTCAAGACAAAGGACCACTTCCAGAGGATTTCCAAAGAAGCAACATCATAAGGAGTGTTAGAGGAGAGTGTCATCGCTTGGCTTAACATGGATTCTCTAGGCTACCTATTGCAAGGTACCGCCTCCATCAACTAACGGATTATCCAGGCAACCGAGCGCTAGGAACCGCCTCCATCTATGGTTATCTAGGCTACCTATCTCAAGGAACCGCACCATAGGGTTGCTCATGTGGAACCGTTACCTTTTGTGAAGACAAGGCAACGATCATGCCAACCACGGCCTTCTTAATCCCCTTTAGTCTGTGGTAGCACTAAAAGGCGGATGAGGCATCAATTATCTTTTTAATGTGATTCTACCCACCCCCTAGTTAATTACTTAGGTTTTCACTTATTAATCACACTCTAATGAGGGTTATCCTTGCGCCCCTTTGTGCACCAACCACCCACTTAGAGCCACTCTCTCTCTAGACACTCAAAACATAAAAACTAAAATCCAAGGGTTGTACAACATAACAAGAACATCAGATCACAATAGAGAAACATGCGAGGCATTACCCATCTCGCTATAAACACATAATCACAATCTTACAATTCTCGTACAACCCTTTCAAAATCCAAATACCAAAGCACTTGCCACATCAAAGGCACATAGAGAGAGAACATTGACCAACCATAAAAACAAGCCTCTGGAAGACTCTCAAAAGTTTACACTAGGGTTTCCATGAAAATCTGACAACAATAAATGCAATGAACTAAAACGGAACCAACAAAAACAATCCTTCAGTAGCAAAGGTAAAAGCATGCAACTAGGCATCCAAGGGAGACCTCAATTTCCTCCTCACAAGATACCCGTGCAACTGATAAACAAATGACCTTTGACAAAATCAACAAATATAACAACAATATAATTTAATGTTTCACCAAACAAATACAAGTAGAAAGATTGCATACAACAAGAAGCATAAACTTATCACAACCAAGCATTACATTAGTATCCAAAATACTCCACCAAAAATCAATTTATAAGACCCCCACAACTCAAAACAAACCAAAAATTCACTATGTAAGCTTAAACGAATATCAACACACTTAAACTTAAAGAAGATCCCCAACTCATGTCAACTCAAGAAAATTCATAATGAAGGAGTATGTCAAATCACTCATAAAATGACATGAACCCAATGGAATGAAAATACTTCCAAAGCCAAGCAATTCCAAAGAGAATACCACAATTAGGATACACCGAATTACCCTTAAATGATCAATGACCAATCAAATACAATTTGTTCATTTGTTCAAAAAGAATTACTTTAAAATAAATAAGAGAACTCTAAAATCACATATCGTAGTTATCTCAAGGCATATTTTATCACACTAAGAATACTAACCCAACATTCAAAAGCAATAAACTTCAAAGAACAATTGATCTATCGTCTACGACCTGACTCTTTACTTGATAAGAAAACGTTTTAACTCATTAAAGACTATATTCACATATTTTATTAACATCTCACTATGCTCATCATAAAGTTGTATTAAATAAAAGAAGTTATAAAAGTATCCCAACCAATTTCTTTTATTCCCATTCAGAATTTATAATCATTCCTATAACTATATACATATATATATAAACATGATTGGCCAATTAATACTCTGATTTATATTTAAGAGGATAACTAACCTCACCAACGCTACATTTCAATGCCAGTTTCCTTCCTAACTAAAACCATATGAGCAACTAATTTCACTATGAAGTAAGAGCTTGTTCACTTATAAAAGGGCATAACTATTTTCCTAATAATCTAATGTTTACCAATTCCAATTACTTAATATAATCATTCAGTTTTAGAACCAAAGTGAACGTTTTACCCTAACATTTGAAGTTTACGATCATATGAATAAATGGTGTCGTAACATTCGTAGATTGATCTTTTCAAAAAAATATAATCATTTATTCCATGTGAGTATGCAAGCAAGAGTTTAAAGAAGGTTTACCCATGCATGAAGAATATACATACATATGTGATTGCTTTTCTTATAATTATAAGCTTTAGTTTGATTATGGTCAAATGATTTCATAAGGTAATTTTCCGCTAATCATTGTATAGAAACTAAATTGTCAAAAAGAGAAAATTGAATATAAAAAAATTATTAGTTAGATTGAATTAAGAATAGTCCAAGACTAAAAATTAACTCCAGCCTAAAGATAAGAAGATAATAAGATTCCTATCCTAAACCTTTCAATTTATATTCTATAGTTAACTTAACATTTTCTATTAGCATTTAATTTCATATAACAAGTAACTTTAACTAAACCAAGCTTCATCTAACTAAATGTAAGAACCAGGAACCACACGTATACCACATACAAGTATCACCACTTTGACAGATTGAAAAGCATCAGAGAGTTTATTTAAATCTATACAACCTACCATTCCATTGTACTACTGATGGAGGATGAAAATAATAGAGTAAGAGTTTTGTTGCTAAAGGAAAGATATGCAGAATCTTGTTCCAAATCAAGAGCTTTCTTGAAATAAATTGCACCATTAAATTACAAGCCTTACCTATGGCAATTCACTCTAATCAAAAGGTGGCAAGATTTTGTGAGGGAAGATGGAATGACTTGCCTTACATCTATAGCATCTATTTCCTGAGAATGACTTTATCGTGCAATCTCGTGGAAGCAGGGATTGTATGATATACATAAAAAGGAATTGTCGAAATGGTTTGAGAAATATTCAAGAAAATGCACTTGGTAGGGTAAAACGTTGAACACCGCAATCTTTGCCAGCGTCCCACCTCCTTATGTCGAAATGGGTGCTTTGGAACAAGGTAGGGGAATACATAACCAGATAGGGGAAAGGGACTTTGATAGTAAGTTTGGCCACACTGTTTTGGTTGACCAGTATGCAAGATGCGGAAAATAGAGACCAGGCATGTGAATTGTTTGACATAATACCTTAGAGAAATGAGATCGCAAGGACTGCAATAATTGCAGGTTTGCGCAAAGATAGATATATCGAAAGGGCTTCAGGAATGTTTGTGCAAATGCAATGGTAGAAGTAAACCAAATACCATGGTTTTCTCAGCATCCAAGTTGTGCCAAAAGGGAGTTTTGGAGCAGGGCGTAGGGAGCCCCTTCTTGTGGAGAGGTTGGCTGAGATAACTCTTGTTTCAACTAGTCACCCTCTCTTGAAATTTCATTCAAATAATAATCTTGCATGATCTTATCATAGTGAAGGTGATATGACACTGCCGGCAGCTATAACATGGCGACAGTCAAGAGGATTTTGTTTTTCTATTCTTTGGTTGGGATAGGTTCAGTTAAAACTGGGAAATCTTAAATGTTCTCTCTAAAATTTCAAGAAGATACAGGACATCTAGGGTAAATAAAACCACGTCTATCATTTACGATGCAAATCATTGGTGAATATAAAGAAACTCGATAATTACAATCAAACATGCTCACATTGTGATGCAGATCGGACATATACAGTATCAATAAAATGAAACATGCCCATTTCGAAACTGGATATTTAAAGATACATGAACCAGAAAAGAAAAATAACATGTACCTGATACTAGAATAATGATAGACCTTCCCACTAATGGAAAAAACAAAGCTTCGTACGAGGAAAATGCTTCCCCACTGGTAGTCATAATTGATTTGGAAGATCTAGTTATTATCATTCCCTGACCCACTACAATCGAGCCATCAAGGTGCCTCCAAAACCTCTCCACCCCCAAAACTAGCAAGATTTTGAACCGCATAAAAGCCAATGCCAAAAAGCAAGCCAAAAGTACAAATATACCCCTGAAGGTGCCCTTTCAATTCCTAACTGAATATCTTTGCACTTTCCCCATAACTGCATCTTGAAATTCCAATAATCTTTCTTTGCATATTTATTATTTATTTCACAAAGAAATAATAATAAAAATCTTATTGCATATGAAGTATTTTATCCTTGGAAAATAATAATAAAGAAGTCATTTTATTTTGTTTATTATACTATTATTCATTACTTCCACAATCATTTATTTATTTATTTAATTATAATATTCAAGTTTGATTTATTTATTTTAAACATTAATAATATTTTATTTGACAAAAACACAAAAGTATTATAACTTTTATTTTATTTAATACCTCAAAACACAAACTGAATAAATTGAATCAATTCAAATCATGCCAATCAACACTAACTTTATAATCGAGTCAGAGGCAACACAAGGACATCACAGACGGAGGGGCACTACATGAAGGCTTTCATTTATAGATTATTTTGATGAGAGAAATAGCCAAATGAATGAATGTGGGACAAATATTTAGCCAATGAGATGGAGCTACTTGTCATCTTGTGATAGGATGAGGAATGAGCACATTTTGGTCAATGTGCCAAAGAGAGGGAGATTTCAAATTTGAATTTGAGAGTAAATGTTGAGTTTGACCTTTGCAAAGGACATGTAAGAGACATGTAAGACCTATTAAATGCCTTGTTGGATGTACATTTCAACTTGTTTTTGAATTCAAATTTGAGGGAATATTCCTCAAAGATGTGATGTTAATTTTATAAATGAATTAAAATGATTTATTGGTGCAAGTGGGAAAAGTTAGAGGATGTGATGGGTGGTTAGATTAGGTTAATTAGGATTAGATTATATTAACTGATGATTAGGGGCTTTGACCCTTTTGACTTAATTTTTTTGATTTATTTAAATCAAAAAGGGATGAAAGGTGATTTTAGACTTAATTAAATAACTGATTGATTTATTTAATCAAGGAGGGTGATGTTAGGATCAAGTTGATTTATTTGTTGAATGGATGACTATGACCTAATTGAATGCATTATGCAAATTTTTCATGTCTACATTTTTCCCCTCTTTGAAACAATGTACTTGTTGCGTTGGTTCAAAGAATAAACTTGTCGTGATCGAAATTCAAAATTTTTCTAATTTTTTCAGTTGCCCCAGTGGACAAAAGTACACTAGTAGATTTCCCCCTCTAGAGATCGAGCAAAAAGATTCTATTTGAGGGTCGATCTCATGATAAGGGTATGTGTAGGATCATCATGGAAAAAATTGGCCCTTATGTGGCAAAAAAATAAAAAATCTATTTGCTAAAAAATTTGAATTTCAATGCAGTAGTACTTAAATTTCAGGGAAAAAATAAGAAGTAGGTGTTTGTTGGACCACCCTAACCACAATAAAATGATAATATTTTTTTATAATATTTTAGATGTAAGTAGAGGACTCATGTCCCGATGTGATGCATATTTTTTTGTATTTTTTTTTCAAGTAAACAATTAATTATGATTTTTTTATTACAACTCTTCAAAAATATAAAAAACTCATATGTCTAACCACCTTAACTTGGTCAAAACTTCATGAAATTTATTTTTTATTTTTTTAATCCTATTGTATGTGAAGCATAGAATGTGATGCATATTTTGGATTCAAAAAATGTAATACTATTTGAAAGCTATATATTTTTTTCAATTAGTTTATCAATCAGGACTTTAGTTGTAATTTGAATAGAAAATAAATAATTACTTATTGAATTCAAAGTAAAGCATAATTTATATTGGTGGAAAGCTAAGAATATCCTTTAAAAACACTTTTCATTTCATCAATTTTGGGTGAAAAAAAAGTCGTTAGCCACATACCCATCATATTGCCACTTTTTGGCCCATCATGATCTCGCACATACCCATAAAGAGGTTCAAACTGGATGGTTATGGATGATGATGCAAATGAGATGATTTTAAGATGCTTATAATAACAAATCTATATTATCTTAAACAACTTAAATGATGATATGATGTGAGATGGATGAGATTGATGATGTGATATGCCATGATTATGCAAATGTATGATTTTATGATATGCTTAGACTAACATATCTATATTATGATGATGATTATGCATGTGATTATGCCTATGTATGATTTATGAAAATGTGATGATTTATGAGATGCTTGGACTAATAGATCTATATTATGATGATGATTATGCATGTGGGATGATATGCAAAATACTGATGGTTTTTGGATGCAGGATGGATGCACTGGTAATGATGATTAACTATTCATGATGCGATGTTAGTGTGGAAAAGAAGAAATTAGATGATGAAAAGAAGATCCAACAAGACAAAATTATGAGAAATGATGATGATAGATGCATGATTTTCTTATCAAGGATTGGGATTTTAAAAGGGTCACTTACCTTATGTTTGATAACACGCATAAGTATGATGCATCAAGGTATAAAGGACCAGGATGGTGTTGTACTTAGTGTGATGGACTTTGACTGGACAAATAGATAGGAGTATTCCTGTTCACACCTAACATACAAAAACCTTGCTAGGATGCACTTTAGAAGTATCAAACTTCTCAAACCAAAACATGGAAAGGTATAACCAATCAATGCAATAGTCAAAAAACTATCCAAAACATCCTCTATACATATCTAACAGAGCAAGTATTCACCAACGTTATTTTACAAGAACGTCCAACAAGCATAGCAGAAAAAAGGATAATGATCATTTCCCCATTCATATCTCTCTAAATCCTTTGTTTAGATATCATCGAGAGGTCCTTGGACTGAGCACAATAAGATAAGTCAAAAGAAAAAGATAAAGCACACAAACAATTTGATGTTCTTCAAAATTGCTAACCAAAAGGGATTGTGTTTTTAAGGATAAGAACTAAAACTATTGCCAAAAGATAATGCCCATTGTAGGAAGGATACATCCTAGGACATGTTAGTAGATGGCGGCACGCCATTTTGTTTATCCAAAGTGTTCTTTCTAATAAATAATGCCCCTTGTAGGAAGGATACATCCTAGGACATGATGTTATCAAATGATTGATATGGGACTATTTGGATGATGGACTATCGACACAAAGAATTGACCAACTTGTTTATGTACTAACTTAGACTTGAGACTTGACATTTTTGAGTTTTCACTTTTAACCTACTAGACTTTTTTCTAACTTTTTCACCAAAGGTTGAGGATGATGATTAGTTTATTATGAGTGGTTTTTATTACAGGTGCAAGTGAGGTGAGACAGATGGATTTTTTCAAATATTGGGATGTTTTTGATATTTTACAATGTTTTGAGGTTGTTTTTGATATTTTTCTAAGATTTTGACCAAGAGACTAACCTAAAGACCTATCCTAGAAGCCTCGAGGGCTGATCAACAGATTAGCCTTGCATACATTATACACGCAGAGACCATGTAGTTCGATTGATGACTTGACTAATTTGCAGATGAAGATATACATGATGAAATGTTAGTTTATTATGACTGACTCCTAAAGGATTGACCTAAGTGTCTCGGGGGATGATCAAAGATCAACCTTGCCTAAGTTCAAGCTCAAAGATGACATAGTTCGACAAGAAGACTTTTTTTTTGGCTTTTTGACTGACTTTTGACCTGTTTTTGGGATTTTTTTTTATGTTATTTTTTTTTTGGGATTTTCTAATTTTTGATGTTTTTGATTTTTTTGATGTTTTTAGATTTTTTGATATTAGAACTTAAAGAATATACATGAATCTGATCATATGAGAACATGCCCCCAACGTGATGCAATAGACTACTCTGATAAAGGTAGGAAAAATTGACCTTGAGGATGGGCTGAGTAGTACTAGGAGGGATCATGATACAAAAACAGGACCAAGCTATGGTGTAGATGCGAGTGGATGAATGACGGATGGAGACCTGAATGCGATGGATGATAGAAGCGAAATGGATGGATGATGCAGAAAAAACCATAAATATCTTGGTGGATGGAAAGTGCTTATTTACACAAGGCACTTGTTTGCTAGGTTTTCACCAAGGTACTTGCCCAAAGTAGGACATTTTCTCATTTTTGGATTTTTTGGTTCTATACCTTGAAATATTTAGGCATAAAACTTTTTGAGATGAGAGTTATTCATGGGCTCTTGCAAAGGTTCCCCTTCGGGTGTTGATAACATATATGCCCCTGAGTTATAACTTGTTGTGATGATGAAAGGTCCTAACCAATTAGGTTTGAACTTGCCTTTGCTGCTTGGGTTTGGGACATTCTTCTGATTCTCTTTTAACACCAGTTATCTAACTTGGAAAGTCCTACTTTTGATTTTTTGTATTGTAGCTCCTTTTGAGTCTATTCTGATAGACTTGCAAGTGATTTAAAACATCTATCCATCACTCATCTAGTAGCTCTAGCTCATTCAATCTTGACACTCGGTAGTCTTCATCAATGATGAGGTTTTGCAGTGATATCCTGAGGGATGGGAGCTCAATCTCAATGGGGAGTACCACTTTTGATCCGTAGACTAGGGAGAAAGGGGTGGTGCCGGTGGGTGTCTAGATACTGGTTCAATAGGCCCAGAGGGAAGGGTTAAGTTGTAGATGCTAGTCATGACCTACATCATTGACTGTCAGTTCCATATTCAAATCTATGCCATTATGTAAAGTCCAAATCTGCATGTTCTTCAAACAATGACCACCATTGCTTTGGTTAGTCAGTTCAAAACATGCAAACCCCAAGATTCCTATGAAATAAAAAATCATGCTGTAAAATGCAAAAAAATTACAAGACAAACTAAGGCATATAAAACATGAAATAAATCTTATCTCATAGTGGATTGGTTCTTCTATGGAAAGAAGCCCTTTCCCAATCCTTTGCTAAGCTTCAAGTTATGTTGATATATTGATGATCAAGATGATGAATGGGAAAAAATAGCTCTCAAATTGAAGAGGGTAACTTTGCATGGATTGTAGAGGATTTGATAAAGGATGAAGCCTTTCATTTAGAGATTATTTTGATGAGAGAAATATCCAATTGGATGAATGTGGGACAAAGATTTAGCCAATGAGATGGAGCCACTTGTCATCTTATGATAAGATGAGGAATGGGCACATTTTGGTCAATGTGCCAAAGAGAGGGAGATTTCAAATTTGATTTTGAGAGTAAATGCTAAGTTTGACCTTTGCAAAGGACATGTAAGAGACATATAAGACCTATTAAATGCCTTGTTGGATGTACATTTCAACTTGCTTTTGAATTCAAATTTGAGGGAATATTCCTCAAATATGTCATGTTGATGGAAAATGCTGATTTTATAAATGAATTAAAATGATTGATAGGTGCAAGTGGGAAAATATAGAGGATGTGATGGGTGGTTAGATTATATTAATTATGATTAGATTATATTAACTGATGATTAGGGGCTTTGATCCTTTTGACTTAAATGTTTTGATTTATTTAAATCAAAAAGGGATGAAAGGTGATTTCAGACTTAATTAAATAAAAGATTGATTTATTTAATCAAGGAGGGTGATGTTAGGATCAAGTTGATTTATTTGATTTAAACAAATGACTTTAGGAGATTGATAAATAAAATTGATTTATTTTCTGAATGGATGAATATGACCTAATTGAATGCATTATGCTAATTTTGCATGTCTACAGCAACATTCTAGCAAGGAAAATTAAATTAATCCTTCCAAAAAGTCATCCACCTCCCAATAATGCTTAGTGTATTGTGAAGGCGGTTGACTATCGAAAGGAAGAATTGCAAGTGCCGAAGCAAGAGATGTACTAGGTTCTTCACTTGGTGTACAAGGTTTATCATTTGAGCTCATGGTAGATGAAAATAAAGAGTTTATATCTTTATGCACTTCATCTATTTTTGTTATTTCCTCATCATCATCAAGATTGATTATGACAAGAGGACAAAGGGTTAGTTCCAAGGAAGGATCTATCAAAAGTTATGGTTGTTGCATTTGATCATTGTGTTGTGAGGGTTGCATTGTACTATATTGTAGCAGTTCAAGAGGAGGAGGGTGATCCTATACTATTTCTTTCAAAGGTAGAGGTTGATTTTCATTATTTTCATCCATTCATGATTGACAAGCAAGGAGATCATGACAATGCCTATGCTATGAAGCACCATGGTTTTATTTTATTTTATTTTGAAGCTATTGAGGTGTAATGGCAAGTTGATCCACCATAGGTCCATTTTCTTCCAAAGAGGGAAGAATGGGAGAGACTGAAGAGGATGGGTCAATCACTTTTTCTTTTGCTTTATAAACTTGTTTAATGTGGGGAGGCATTATGGGATTGGATTTAGTTTATCTTGGTCATTTAAACAATGACGGCTCAAAGGTCTTTTATAGGTGGTTACTCATGGGGTGGTTATGTTTGTTCAATGTTACACTTAGTTTGAAGCATGGTTTCATCAAGGATAGGAGTGGCAAAAGTCCATGGGGACATGTTCATAAGAGACATTTTGGCTATCCATTTGGCTTTGAAATTTTGATAGGTTATGAAAAAGAACTCCTTTAGAGGGGTGATGGCTTCCATAGGTTCAGAACAAAAGGATTCTAAGGAAAAAGTACCTTTTAAAGAGGAAAATGGATTAAATCCACTATGGTGTATGATAAATATTTCATTTCCATGTGGAAACTTAAAACATTTGTGAACAACTAAAGGGACCAATTTCATTGAGTGAAGCCAAGGGTGGCCTAGCCACAAACAAAATTGATCTGATTGTGGAATAATAGAAAATGTAACATCCAAAGTTTTGGGTCCTATTTGTAATGGGAGTATGATCGATGCAATCATAGGGCATGCAAAACTAGTATGTGTTTTAATCCTTACAGTTGGTTTATCATAATTGTCTTGATAGGGATCATGTAATACTAAAAACTCTTCTATGATCACATTCTCACCATAGGTGGGATCTATTAATATACCATTGGTGGGCTTATTATAGATTCTGCCAGCAATGTAAAGAGGACCATTAGGAAGCCTTTTAAGTATATCATTAGGAGAAAAGGTAATATCAAGAGATTTATTGGTTGGGACCTTACGAGGGATAATTCCTATCGTACCCACAAGTTCATCCATAGGATTAACTTGGATGACAATTGGAGCAATATCATGTTATTCATTAGTTGCATTAATGTTCATCACATGAGCCTTTGAAGGTTCACTAGCCATGACAAATGAAACATTGTACTTAGGCATAGGGTTGGCAAAGATTTGTAAATTTTGATAAGGGCATGTAATGGACTTATTTCCTTGATCATTGACACCCACAATGGACAAATGACCCAAACTAATGACGTCTTGAACTAAGTGTTTGAGACACTTACATTGTTTAGTGTCATTTCCATTTTGTCGATGAAAATGACAATAAGCATTTGATTTAAAGGTGGGTGGTAAAGGCTTGGTGGTATCAAGTGGTTTAATGGTAGGAAAAGTGATCATTTTTTGTTGAATCAATTGGTTCGTTGTGTTATGGAGAGTATCAAGTAAGAGGGTAAATTATCTCTTTGGGTCCCCATAGGTAAAGGGAATTACTGCTTTAACAACTGCCACTTGATTTTGAACAGGTTGGGTGTGTTGTTGAGGAGGCAGATTGAACTACAAAAATCCTCTTTTTGGTTTTTGAAAATTTTGCGTGTTGTTTTGGTTTTATTTTTGGACTTCTCAGCTTGGTTAGAAGTGGACTTTGAATCACGACTAGAAAACAAGTTGTCATAGTCACAAGGGGTCGTGCATAAATGCATGAACAAAGGAAATTTCATCATAGTCAACTTACCTTGAAGGTTTTTGTGTAAGTTTTTGATAAACATATTTTGCAAATGTGAATTAAGAATCTTGACATCAATTTGAGCATATAATGATTGATATCATGAAATGAAATCAGTGACTTTTTCATCTACATTTTTTTTACATTGCATTAGATCAATGATTGTCTTTTTAGGAGTCATATGAACTTGGAAGTGAATTATAAAGGAATCTACAAGTTCATTGAACAATCAGATGGAATGAATAAGTAAAATTGAAAACCACTCTAATGTAGTGTCCTTTAAGGTACTAGGAAAAATTTTGGCTAACAGCTTATCATCAAGGACAAAATCAATGTACAAGCCTATATAAGGAGTGACATGATTAATAGGGTCTCCTTTACCTTCATACTTATCAAACCTAGGGATTTCAATCCCTTGTTCCATCGACGTGCACAAGATCTCAAAGGTTAACGGGCTACTATGAACATGATATGTGAGTGGAGCATTTTGAATTTAGATAATGGTGGAGATTTGTTGTTGCATGGATGAAATGGTGTTAAAGAGTTTTATAATGATGGGGTCATTGTAAGTAGTATGAGGTGGAAGGGAAAATGGTGATGGAGTGTATGTAATGTTAGGGGTGGTAAAAGGGACACTAAGAGGGGTGAAGGTGGAAGAAGGGTGTCAGAGAGAGGGACCACCACATGCAAGACCCTAGGTCACGAAGGGTCAAGATGCGAGAGGCTGCCCTAACTTGCCTCAGCTAAGTGTAGTGTTTAGGGTATGTAAGGAAAGGGTAACGAGGACTGTAGGGTCCCTCAGTTACTCAGCAAGCCTGAAATGTAGGAAGAGGCTGGGCGAGTTAGTTCCTAGGTCTAACACTGCATCCCAAGAGACTTTCTATCTGAGGATAGAAGCACAAACTTTGGAAGATAGTGTAGTGCGCTAGCGTCTCAAAAGTGTGTTGTCGTCCATACAACCAAACAACGACAATGTCGAATCACTAAAAACTAGTTAACAGCCCAACAAACTAACTAAAGGGCCAAAATGATAAAACTGAGTAAATTAAATAATCTCTAATATTATAAAGTAAATAAGCAAGAGTGATAAAGATGAGGAGGATCTCATAAAATAATTTTTTCTCTAGTTGATCCTCCAAAAAATCGTACACCTACACATAGCAAGAGAGAAAATGTTGGGGGGTTTTATAGAGGCCTGCCTTAGTTAGACCCCCATTTAGGTGTTTTCACTACCACAAACAACCAAAAGAACAAGATAAAGAAGTAATATGTAAAGAAAGAAAAAATCACTATGAAACAATACTATGCTACTCACCAAATGAAAGAAGAAAGGAGAGGGAAGCTTACCACCTCCACCAAGAGCAGTCAAGGCTACTTGAGGGAGAAATGAGAGGAACACAAGTCTTTTCTATTTATGGCATGGTCCCAAAAATTCTCTACTTAGTTGATGGAGTGTGATATTGTTTTAATGTGGTGCTTGGAATGCTTGGAAGTGAGTGGAAAATGAGCTTGTGAGAGTGCAATAATGAAGGTTTGATCTGCTAAATAGTTGGAATGCAAATTGGAAGAGTGAATATGAAGGAATGAGGATGAAAATGACCATATTCAGGTTGGTTGGCTAAAGGAGGCATTACAACTTCACTGCCAATGGGAAGAGTAATGCCTCTATTGGCTCAGCCGTAGGAATCTACCATGGATGTAAGTGTGTTGCGTGGATGTCTATGCACTATGCAGGCATCCTTGACATAAACGCCTCCACTGGCACATAATAATGGATGCCACATGGACTTCCAACATCAGGCTTAAGCAAATTTAAGCCTCCTACTTTGGTTTTCTAAACTATATAAAGGAAAAAAGGGGAATTGTGCCTAGGGTGCAAATTCGTTCTTATACATTTTTCCCCCACTTTAGCAAGCAAGAGTATTGATGAGTGCTCGGTAAAGTAGATCAAGAAGAGAGTAGGATTAGAAAATTATACTTGAACTTTAAAGGAATCAGTACTCGGTCTAGCGTACCTGAAGGTGCAGGAGATGTGAAGGACTCCATAGCTACTCAAAACTATGAAGTTGGAACAAAGCATCTTACAGGCCCATGGACCTACAAGGAGGTAACCCCCAAGATCTCTCACATGGAGGAAGCCCAAGGGAAGCAGACTCCATAAATTCAGGAAGTGGTGACATTTCTACCCACAGATAGAACATGTCAAAAGCGACGACATGTCTACCTATAGATAGAGCATGTTAAAAGTGGTGACATGTCTACCCATAGATAGAACATGTCTAAAGTGGAAACATGTCTACCCATAGATAGAGTGTGTCTCAAGTGGTGACACGTCTAAAGTAGAAACACATCTACCCATAGATAAAGCATGTAGGTGCTAGCAAGAAGTCGAGTCTACTTTTTGGTCAAAAAGTGGAAGTGTTTTCCCTGATTTTTAGAATTTGTTATAGTTAACACTAATATTTGAAGCACTTAGAGATGGAATCTTAAAAAAATTAACTGATCATCAAATGTAGTACTTGGAGTCTAGTTTCAAAATATGTAATTTATTTTAGCACCTAAATGATACAAATTGATTTTCAGTGGGTGTTTCTATAAACCACTAATTAAAATTCACTTCTCTTATACTATATCATGCACGTGTACGCCATCCATATTTTGACCTAAATAATCATATTTTTCTAAATAATTTTTGTAAAAGATTTTTAATTCACTTAAGCATGTTTTCCATATCTTTTTGTAATTTTTTATTGAATAAATATATTTTTGTTAATTTTTAATTGGCCATATTTGGTGTTTTGAAAAATTGTCTTGTATGTTACGCATAAGAAATTAATTGAAAAATAGAAAAAATAATCTAATTGAAAAATAAATACATATTTAGAATATACACTATCTCATTTAAAATGGGTTTTAATTTCATAAAATAATTCTAAAAAAAACCCCCATCAACCATATTGACATAATTTTTTCTCTCGATGTTGTCATGACATTGTACTTGTAGGTCTAATGCTAAGGGTTGGGCTACAATGCCTTTTCTAAGCCTAAATCCAAATGAGAAACATGAATATTGATTTTCAAACCTTTTGGAATGAGTACCCACTTTAAAAAGGGTACCTATTCTAAAAAATGAATGACTACCTATTTTAAAGCTGAAAAACGACACTTCCACTAGAAGTGGACTCAACTTCTTGCAATTACCCATGTCTAAAGTAGCTAGTCATGCAGACTGTAAGACATTCAAAGGGGTCTCTTGGGAAATCGTCAAAAGGAGAGGGGTCCATTCAAGGGATGCATTATTTGAAAAGTAAGGTCTAGTCAGGCTACCCCCAAGCTGGACACAAAAGAGTGAATACAATGAGTCTAGTCAAGCTACCCCCATGATAGACATGCAAAGGTCCATTCTTCATAAAGGATTTTGAAGAAAGGGTACCTAGGGAACCCGCTGTGAAGAAGAAAGGGGGTCCACTTAAGGGACACACAATTCAAAAGAAATCATTCACCTTAGAATGATTCGTCATTAAGGGATCCTTTTGAAAGATGTTCACTTCATCAAGGAATTCAAAAGGAAGGATATGCCCCCACATGAGGGAAAGTATAAGCAATTCCGACTTCAAAGGAAGGTCTTCAAGTGCTTTCTTTACAAACATGTTCAGTTAGGGTTCCAACTTGAGAATGTGATTTTACGAAAAAGGAATGTTGTAAAAACTTTCAAGAAAGATTCATTTGAAAAAAAAAATTGTTTTATGAAAATTGAAGTGTTAAAGAAGAGATCGTTGTCATAGATAGGAGGGACAACTCAACCAAATAAGAGAGAAAGATAAAGGGAAAGAAAAAATAAAATACAAACAAAGGACACAAGGGGATCTGGTTTAGCGGGGTCAAATATGTCCAAGCTCATATAATAGTAGGTAGCCACAATGCAAGGAGAAAGATCATCAATCCCCAACTAGATCAAGAAGAATGCACGAAAGAAAAAGTAAAAAAAAAATTGGGTCAACATGGAAGGGAAGCCTAAATTCCACCCCCAACACTTTTCATCGTCCCCAATTTATCAAAAATCAATCACAAACATGGAAGAATGATGGCACAAATAGAAGAAGGTTTACGTCACAAAAACCACACCTGTATCCAAGCATCAAAAAGGGGGACAAGAATCATCTAGGAACACATAGCATGAGTATGGGGGAACACATGACAAAACACACACACACAAGATAAAAAAAAAGGTACCTCCTCCTAGCACTGATCATCCAAGAGGTCGTCGACTTCCTAATCTAGATCCTCATAAGGGGAAGGAGGATGAGCCTACAAGGGTGGAATGTTAAGAGGAGGGGCATTCAGACCTCCCACAACAAGGGCCAAGGAAGAGGGCCCATCAAGGTCCTCTCCATCAAGCTGTTGTGGAGTCAAAGTCAACAATTTTGTGAAGATCATTGATAGGGTCGGGGCTTCATGCATGGAATTAGACATGCATCCTATAGGAGTATCATTGTTATCCTTAGTAGACAATACAAGCTATGCCTGAGATCCATCACTAGGTTCACCAAATGACTCAAGAGCAATGAAAAACTTAGGGGAAGCTGGGACCGGTTCTGTCACTAGGACAAAAAAAGTCATCATGGGGCCACCTTGTTAAGGTGGATTCCTCTTATTTCCTTCTTTTTCGGAAGGACCAACCTCTACCTCTTTCTTCATGGGAGGAGATGAACTCCCCATGGACGAAGCTAGCAGTGCAAAGGAAGAGGAAGATAAAACCACAACAGATACAACCAAATTGTTAACCATGTCCATAGGCTTAGGGAAGGGTTGAATATCCGAGACAAACATCAGCAAAGGCAGCTCCATTGAAGGAGTGATAAACACCTACACCCGTTTAGGGTTAGGCGTGTTTGTTCTCGCAATAGAAGTTGTGAGTGAATTAGGTTGAAGAGAAACAATAGGAAGGGAGGAAGGAGACACAATAGGAGGTCCTGAGACATGAGTGGTCATTTCTTCCTCCTACTATGAGGCAGCTTACTCAAGCAGGAGAGCTTTTTATCAATGCTTGTGCTCACATGCAAGGAAGTTTCTATAGCTCTTGGAGTTAGAAGCCAAAGCTCGCGAAAGGACAAGAGGTTCTTGCTTGGTCATAGGAACACCCACTATGGCCATTTTAGGCAAAGGAATGGGTTCCTTTACAAGAGTAGGTGGAGTAGGCTAAGGAGCGACAAGAGGAGTCGACTCAAGAGCCTCATCAATGGGCCTCTTTCCACTCACTGCCTTAGGAGTAGGAGTAGTAGGAAGCCACAGATAGAATTCTCTATAAGAACCTTTCTTTCTATTGTATAAGTAGTACCATGGTCTGATAAATTCAATAGGGAGGTATGATGAGCCTTAAATATGCTCATAGTTGAAACTTTTGATACTCTTACTTTTGCTATTAATAGTTGTTTAAACCTATTGATTAAAGACTTTTTGGGTGGTATCCTATAGCAATGAATTCCATATTCCTACAACTTGACAACTTCATTAATTACCTTTTTGACCTTCCGCATAGCTGATGTATGCTTATGATTTTCGATAATGGAATAGGATTAACATGTGATTAATGAATAGATGTCGTGTTACTTGTGTGTGTGCTTTCCTTCGCCTTTGTCATTTATTGCAGGATTATTGGAGGGAGCATAAATTGATCAAGCACAAGAATCTCGACTCTGTTGAAGAAGTCGTTCTAGTAATAACTCTTTGAATGAATATTTGGGAAGAAGTTTAAACGATCCTTTAATCTAGGGGGTGTGTAATGCTATATTTTCTCTGGGTCGCATCGAGCAGATAGACTTTCATTTATGAATATCTGTTCTGCGGATTGAGAATGTATTTATGATCACGACTTCCTCTGTTAATTAGTTAGTTGTCTTTTTCATTTAAATAACCATTCCTCCTACGTGAGTGAATGAGGATGAAATAGTATGTGTTAAAATTAAGTTGAATAAGCAATAGAGTTCCATGTTAAGTTTTATTTCCAAAACAGAGTAATCAATGTATCCTGGTTCTAAGTATGAATAAAATTCAATGAAGCTTTGAGTCAACTTCTTGTGTAATCTAGTTGATGCTTGCTAAGGGGGCCCACTTAGTAAGTATTATATAGCAAGTTGTTGTAATTAACTGTTCATTTCATGTTGATTACTAGCTAGAATTTATTTCCATAGATTTCAACACAAACTTAGCTTTGTATTGTTCCTGCAGCATTGGGAATCCATCCCTATGTCTATTCTTGCAGCATAAAGCCAGTTTACAGTTTGTCCTTTAATAATAGCTTCTATGATTTCTATTTTAGCTGAGTTGTGTTTAAGTTAAAAATCTTTTTGTTGCATTACTTTTAAGCAGTTGTTTTCTATAGATGGTGACTGGAAACTAGTTCTTAGTGCACATACTATGCCGCTCCATTTCAAGTATACGTACCCTGGTTTGATAAAGTAAATGAACAACCATGAAAAGATGTTAGTCACCTGTCAAAATGTCCAATTCCCAGGTTTATTTCTGCTGTGACTTTTATATCCTTTTGTGGGTGTGACCATTTTTGGCGTCGTTGTCGAGGATGGTGTCAATCTAAGAACCTTCTATAGTCATTGTTAGTAGTAGTTTAGTCAGTTGTTTAAGTATTTTTAGATTCTTTTCAAATACCATTTATTCTATTGCATGCATAGAAGAAGAAGAGACACACTGGGAAGGTTCCTCCCTCAAAACGTGTTTGTTGAATTGCCATTTAACCCAGTTGACGAAGAACCTAAGGAAAATCCATTTGATCTGATATTCCAGCATGCAAATATGGAAAATAACCCACCTAATTTACCTCCTAATTTTGAGTTTCCCATTTTTCCTCAGCAAGACACTGATAACCTTAAGAATATTCCTTCTTCATTACTTCCCAAGTTCTATGGCCTAATGACGGAGGACCTAAAAACTTTCCTCTTTGAATTTGATATCCTCTGTCGTAGTTATGACTACACTCCAGATGCTCACAAACTGAAGTTGTTTCCTTCCACCTTGAAAGAGGGAGCTCTCAGATGGTTTATGAGTTTGGGAAGAGGTGTTGTTGATAGTTGGGCAGCCATGCAAACAAAATTCCTTGAGAAATATAAGGAATATTGTAAGAGTGCTAGTAAAGGTTATTACATATTTAGAAGTGTAATACCCCTCATACTGTTTAGACTTATTAATTTTTATGCTTTAACTTGATACGTTGATACTATCATGATACTATTATGGTTTGATTTGGTTGGTTTGAAGTTTGATGATGTGTTATTCCTTTAGTGGACATGAGCATTTGATATGACATTATTAGTATGAATTATGTTACTCGGTGTGTTGATTTGGATTATTGTTTATTCAAATAGATTTGTATTAATGTTTTATATGTTGATGTGATGATTCTTTGGTGATCATGTTATTTGGATTCAGCATTATTTTATAATGCAATGGTTTAATAATTCGAGTTGTGATGCAGTAGTTAAATATTATGTTATCTTATGATCAATTTGGTTAGGAATGTTAGCTCGTTATTGATATTATAATTGTTAGAATAGATTAGGTGAGAGGACAGTGTAGCATCACTCGTTCACGAGTGCCCTGCTACACTGCAATTCCTTCTCGTGATAGGATGTTTGATTATATATATATACATGTGCTACTTGACGTTTATTTGGATGCAAGATTGCAGGAATAAGTCTCGATTCCACCTGCTTCGGCAGGACAGGGCGAGCAATAAATTAACCCAATGGGTAAAATGTTGAAAAAGGGAGTAGGTTTGGAAGTGTCCCCATCCCAAGTCCGTCGTCTGTTGTGAGTCGTTGTGTTTTGACTGTGTTTTGTCCATGTCTTTATGTAGTTTGACTGTTGAGTATTTATTTAATTCTTGGTTAGTCTTTAATTAATTAATCGTATTTCATAAAATAATTAATTAATGTTGCATTGTTATTTGATTTAATTGAGAGTTACAAAAATATTAAATTTAAATATATTGTAAATTAAAAAGTATTTAATTAATTATAGTGCAAGAAATTAAATTAAATTAATATTGTTGAGAATAAGTAGATATTATTTTTTTATTAATATTAAATTAGAAAATCAGGTGAGGATAATATCTGAATTAAATAAATTATTTTAATTAAAATTTTAGATATGTGTGAGCTTTTAAAAGCTGAAAAGGGACCAATAAGAAAAGAGGCTTTTTGGAAAAGAAAGCGGAAAAAGATTTATTGATTTTAATTAGTGATTTATTATTTTTATGAGGAAAACATTCTCACACAAGTTTTGCTCTGTTGTTTTTGGGATCTAAAAAGGAAAAATAAGAAAGATAGTTTTTGGAGGTTTTGGAGGTTTTTCTAGGTAAAATTATTGTGAGTTTGAAAGAAAAGATTGTTCAGAAGAACGTGGAAGGCAGAAGATCGAGAAAAGAGAGAGCGGCAGGAGGAGATCGAGAGGAGGCTACAGAGAGATTCTTCTTTAGATGAAGGACTTCAGGTTTTCTCCTTTTAAATTATTAATACTTTGTAGATCTGTAAACAAATATGGTTGCTATGTTTTTGAGAATTGTTTGAATGAAGTTTTATGATTTGAAAACTCGTTTGTATTAAAACCCTCGAAAACTTCTGTAGAAAACTTGATTGTGTTGAACCCTTGAACCCGCTGTAGGAAATTATAGTTGAACCTTCAAAAATTTCTTCAAAGAAACTTAGTTTGGAAAATAACCATTGGAAAATAATTTTATTTTATTATCATTTGAATTGGGATACCCAGATCTATGTAAGAAAACAATTTATTTATTTTATTTATTTCTGAATATTCTGATGGATATATTATATATAAATTTATATACTGTATTCTTTTTAAAATAAAATAAATAAATATATAGAGATTATATATATATATATCAATGTATTGGTCAAATTCACGAAAAGATTTTATTATAAAATAAATTTGTTTAAACAAAATTCATACTTTGAATCCCATTTTTATTGAAAATGAAAATAAAACAAAATAATATAATATATATGTATATACAGGTTTATATGCAAATAATTGTTACCTTCTTATTAAAATTCTTGTTTTTTTTTTTAATATAAACTAAATTAAATAGAAGAGTAAATGCTCTGTACGTTTCTCGTTTTTCGTGATTGGAAAACCTTTAATATATATACATATATATAAATATTTATATTTATTTTCATATTTGAAGTTCGAAATTTGCATTTGAAATTCTTTTAATTAAATTTACGATAGGAAATAAATAATAGAAAAACGAAATTATTGTTATTATTAATTTTAAAACACGTTTAAATTTCCGTCCCTGTGTGTTTGGATGGAAGTTGGTATTTAAAAATAAATATAAAGAAATACAACACAAATATAAATAAATATTATATTTTTAAATATTATATTTTAGTTGTTTTATTGGGGAAGGTGGGAGGTCGGCCCAGGCCGTACCCCCACAGACCCCGGGGCTCGCTGTACGCAGCCATCACCGGCTGCGCACAGCAGTGGAGACTGCTGGGCATAGTCCGGTGGGGACTGCGTACAACAGTCCCCTTACTGCTTTGTGTGTGCCATGCCAAGCACGGATTTTAATGTTTGTTTTTTTTTTTTGAAATTTAGTTATTTAATGTTTTTTTTTTTTATGTTTGTTTCATTAGGATCTTAAATGCGGATTTGGTTTATAATTTTTTTTTTTATAATTCAATTTTTAGTTAATTCATATTTGTTTTATTATATATATATATTATTTAATATTTATATTTATTATATATATTATTTAATATATATATAAATTAATTGTTAAATTTCTATAATATGTTTTGATAAAGTGATGGGTTTTATCAAAATGTTTCATTCTTAATATATTTATATATTAATTTTGTGATGTTTTGAACAAAATGTAATATGATAATTTTTACTAGATATAGTGATATAGTTTAATTGAGGAAATTGGAAATAAGCTACGTGAATATAATTAAATCGAATAGTTAAAATTTAAAGGTATGATGTTATAATGTAATTGTGCGAATCTGAATTTAACAGTGTGTTTTGTTTTGAATTGAATAATCTCGAATTGTTGATTTATTTGTTTGATGAAATTGTTGAGTTTGGAAATATTTCTTTATGGAATTGTTGTTAAGTAATTGTTTTCTTGAGGTTATTCGTCAAGTTTGTTGTGGTACTCTCTTCTTTGTTTAATTGTGTCGTATGGGAAAACCCTAGGTTTACCTTACCATTCGTAAGAGTTTAAGTTATTGTTAAGGGCTTCTAGTGATGGAATGTTTTCCTATCATGTTTCTTTTATTTTCCATGTCAAGCAAATGGGGTTAAGCGTCTATGTAAGTCTTTCAGAGAAGTTCTCTAGAGTGGGATGTTATGTGTAGAGGTTCAATTTGTGAATTACCTTGGGAATGGTATAGAATCATACTATGATGTTGTACCCAGTTTCCACGAACGAGGATTTGTGCCTCCTAGGAAATAGGAGTGGGCAATGAGATTTGTACCTCCTTTGGAAGGAGTGTGTTGTCGTATTTGGTATCCTCCAGTGTTCGGAGTGAGTTTCCTTGTCTTGTTTCCTTCTTGGATTGGAGAGGTTATGTTGTCTAGTTACCTATTGTGGTATTGTAGCTTGTGTGTTGTCGATAGGAGAGTGGCTCTTTGTGGGGGTCCGGCACACAAAGGGGCGCCAAGGTAACTCACCTAGAGTTTAACTAAGTGATAATCTAAAAGAATTAATGGGGATCTTTCACACTAATAAAGATAATGAATGTCTCTCTCATGAAGGAAGTGAATAATAAGGCTCGAGATGAGATGGGACGTATAGTTTTGCGTGAGGGTCTGGCGGCCGGTAGAGGCAAGCCAAGGTAACTCAGGATGGGGGTCCGGTAGCCTAGGAAGGTTGAGCCAGGGTAACTCATGGCAATTTATGCATGACACTCTACCTATGTCGACAGTTATTTAGTTATTGTGCGATGTTCATGATCTTTGTTCTCTGGAAGCATTGTAACCTCGTGTTAAGTGATGTTGTGTTTGTAGTTGTTAAGTGACTTGTGATTGTAGTTGTTAAGTGATATTGTGTTTGTGGTGGTTAAGTGATTTATTGACTTCTCTTTGGATATTGTTGGAAATAGTCTTTGATATTATGTCTTGAGTCTCATTGATGTTGTGATTATGACTTATTGTTATGTTCTGAAGTGGTTTGTTGTTGTGCTTTGGATTTGTCATTGTTGAGTATTTAAATGGTCTTTGATGTTAAGTTGTCTATTGGGAGTTAGTCTTTGTTATTGTTAGACGTGCTTGGTCGGGGACCCTTCCTTGTCTACTCTCAGCACAGGGGTGGTTGGGTGGAACGTGCTTCGCACCCCGTTGGGTTTCCCTTTCTGTTACAGATGTATCTTTATTGCAGGGTTTTAGCAGATGTTGATGATCCAGTAATTCTTATGTACCAGATGTATGTTATACTTCAGATGTAATTCATTGTTGATGTATTGTCTCCCACATGTGTTGGGATGACCTTGTTGTAAATTGTATATGTGGTTATTGAGTTGTATTTTCGGTCAATTGTATTCTTCTATCATTGGGATGTAATATTTAATCCAGGCCATGTATTTATTCAGGATCTTGTGTTATAGTTGGTTATGTTGAGTTGTATCTATCAAAATATGTAACACTTTATATCTTTATAATTCCATGTATTGTCATATGTGCATATGTTATTAATATGGATATAGTTGATAGATAATTTACATGATGTAATGGGAATGAATAGATTTACGTAATAGATTAATTATTGTTATCTTATTATCATTGTTATGGGTTAGTGTAGTTATGTCACTTCGTGTACCGCATTGGAACTAGTTGCGCCTCATAATACATTGTTATGTTATAATACTTAAGTATGTTTATTTTATTCTTTAAAAAAATA
This sequence comes from Sequoia sempervirens, assembly GCA_007258455.2. Lineage (NCBI taxonomy): Eukaryota > Viridiplantae > Streptophyta > Pinopsida > Cupressales > Cupressaceae > Sequoia > Sequoia sempervirens. The sequence continues at coordinate 88,745 of VDFB02364513.1, read as the reverse complement.
AAAAATTGTTCCATTGTTATTAGTTCCTTTGGGGTTCGCACAGCGGGGAATGACAAGAAGCAAAAGGAGGATGAAAGTCTGGAGGATTATATCTCAAGATTCTTGTTTTCCCTGAAAAGGAATTCAAACCATACTCTCAACGAAGACTCTTAGAAATTACTTTTTTCTAAGGGGAATCAGTGATGCCTGTATAGATGCCCTGGACCTAATGGGAGGAGGTGATATAACCCAACTACCTTGGGATGATATCAAGAAAATATGTCTCAATTACTCGAGCAAATGTGAAGAAAGGTCGAGGTCATCAAGCTATGGTGGGAAAGTCTTCTTCTGGTTGAGTCTCCCAGATGGAGATAACAAATTTGTTGTCTAATTTCAAGTAGGATATCATTAACAATATGGCTACACAACTAGACACTATGCAAGCTCAAAAGAAACATGAGGCAGTTGAAGCAATTTTGGCCAAGTTCTATCCACATTGTAGGCAGAAGAAATGAGACTGCAGATGCAAGATGATGGCTAATCTGGAAGCTAAGCAATTACTTACTAACTTTAAGCTAGTAGAAGGTGGTGATGATCAAGTGTTCTACGTTGCACAAAGGAGACCATAGGCTCAAAGACAAGGTATGCCTCAAGACCCTTTAACTTTTGGTAATCCTTATTCTAGCTATAATAACCAATGGTAACCCACATATGGACCACCACCACCTTGGAATACATCTCAACCAAATTGGCCTAATTATCAGACCCCTCAATGGAAATCTCCTCAAAGAGGTTGGCAGCAGCCACAAGGACAATGGACCCCACCCCAAGGTAATTGGCAGTAGAATCCTTAATTGAGGGGTTCTTAGCAATGGCAAAACTAGTCCCCTGGGTTCCTGCAGCTTCCACAGCCACAACCTCAAGCCCTCATGCCACCTTCTACAACAACTCCCACAAATATTGGCCCTTCAAAAAAAATGCCTATACCTACTCAATCATTGCCAAATCCCAATAATAAGCAACAACAACAGCCACATCAGCCCATGTATTTTGTTGAAGCTAACCAATATCTAGCTTATGCCTTAAACATTCATGATATCCATTTGTGGTCTGGAACCATTCTTCTTGCTCCACAACTACCTTTAATTACTGAGATGCCAGATTCTCCCCCTAAAGAACCTATTGCACCTATTGTTCCTACCGAGCATATGCCTATACCTTATACGGTTTCTAAGGAGCATGTTTTACAAAGTCAAGACAAACCGCCTTTTCCTCATAGGTTACAAAGTACCCCATCTAAATCCATGGAAGAACCCACTTTTGACATTCTAGATTAGCTAAAGAATGTACAAATTCAAATCCCTTTATTTCAGGCCATTAAAGATGTTCCCATTTTTGGAAAAGCCATTAAAAAGGCTTGTTTGAAGAAGCCTGGATGGAAGAAAAAGGATCCCCAAACAATTCATGCCTTAGGGAAATTGGCTGATATAATGTTGGGAAATGTAGTCATTCCAAAGTACATTGACCCTTGAAGTCTTGTAGTGCAAATACATATAAATGGCCAAATTGTAAAAAATATTTTGATTGACCTTGGTGCTGCCATCAATGGCATGACTAAGCATACTATGGACTACTTGAACATTCTAAACTTTAGGTCTACAACTATAGTCCTGCAGCTTGCAGATAGCTCCATAGTCAAACCTGATGGAATGGTGGAAGATGTAATTGTTACTCTTGAATCTTGGGAGTATCCAACTGATTTTACAATATTATCTGTTAAGGCAACTTTAGGAGGATACCTAGTTATCCTAGGTAGACCATTGTTAGCAACTGTTGATGCTTTTATTGGATGTTGTTCTGGAGATATGAATATTTCTAATAGATAGTCCACAAAATAATTAGCTTTGTATCCGCCTGCTAAACCTCAACCAGATTTGTCCCAATCTGTTTGGCCAAATGTGGGGGAAGAAACTGAGGAAGCCAATTCATTGGTTCAATTAATGATACTTCAAACTGATCCATTTTCACAACTTTACAATGAAGATGCCTTGCTTTTTCAAATTCTACAGTCTAACTTTGATACAGGTAGTTCATTTGATCCAAATACCAATCATCTACAATATTTTCTGCAACAAATAATTCTGAGAGTTCGCTGCCTAAATTTCCTATAATTTTTCATAACTTGTTTCCGTGAGAGGTACAAACATCACCTATAGATTTTATGAGTGATCTCACTAAGTAGATAGAATTATCTCCAGGTCACTGTTTGAATATCAATAGCAAGTTGTTACAATCTCAATAGGCTATCCTATTCAAAATGCTACAAGATCAGCATAAAGCTTTTCCATGGGAATATGGGGACATGCAAGGAATAGAACATCGAATTTGTACTCATAAGATCTATATCAAAGAAGACTATTTACCAGTTAGGTAGCTTCAAAGAAGAATAAATCCAACACTTAGAGAAATAGTTAAGAATGAGCTTCAAAAGTTGCTTGATGCTGGTTTTATTTATCCAATTTCTGACAATTAGCGGGTCTCTTTGTTAGTTATTGTCCCTAAGAAAGGTGGAAAATAGAGAGAGTGTGTAGATTACAGAGAGTTGAATACTGCCAGTAAAAAAGATCACTTTCCACTACCCTTTTTAGACCAAGTGCTAGACTCATTGTCTGGTAAAAGATATTTTTCCTTCTTGGATGGCTACAATGGGTACAATCAAATAAAAATTGCCCCTGAAGATCAAGATAAGACCACTTTTACCTATCCATGGGGGACATTTGCTTACTCAATCTTTCCTTTTGGTCTATGCAATGCGCCAGCAACATTTCAGAGAGCAGTAATTAGTATTTTTGCTGATATATCTCATGACTGCATGGAGATTTATATGAATGACTTCACTACCTATGGAGTTACATTTGAAGAAGCACTGGTGAATTTAGAAAAAGTATTGAAAAGATGCAAAGAGCAATATTTATCTTTGAACAGTGAAAAGTGCTTTATAATGATGGAAGGAGGTATTGTTCTTGGCCATCATATTTCCAAGAATGGAATTTAGGTTGACCCTGCTAATATTGAAGTTATTCTGAATTTATAAACTCCTGCAAAACAAAAGGATGTCAGAAGCTTCCTTGGCCATGCAGGGTATTCATGCAGGGTATTATAGAAGGTTTATAAAATATTTCAGCAAAATTGCTAGTCCACTATATGCCTTATTAACTAAGGAGTCTCAATTCAATTGGACGGAGGCCTATGAAAAATCTTTCCTGCAACTAAGGGACTTGCTTACTAAAGCCCCTATTCTTCAAGGACCAAAATGGACTTTGCCTTTTCACATACATGCTGATGCTTCTAATTTTGGTATAGGGGCAGTCTTAAGCCAAAAAGAAAATTCAATTGAGCATGCTATCTATTTTATAAGCAAAAACCTTCAAGGTCTTAAGCTAAACTACACTGTTACAGAAAAGGAGTTGTTAGCAGTAGTGTATGCTTTGAATAAATTTAGGCATTATGTCATAGGATATCAGATATTTGTCTACACTGACCATGCAGTAATCAGGTATCTGATGAACAAGCCTTCCATTTCTGGTAGGTTGGAAAGATGGCTCCTGTTGTTACAAGAATTTGACATTACAATTATTGATAAACCAGGAAGAGCTAATGTTGTAGCTGATTTTTTATCAAGGCTTCAAATAACTACACCTGCTGAACAAGAAGTCATTGATGATAGGTTCCCTGATGAACACCTGTTTTCCATTACTGCACATACTTCATGGTATGCAGACATTGCCAATTATCTAGCAGCAAGCAGAATACCAGCTAAATTTTCTCCAAAAGAAAATAAACTGTTAATTGAGAAAAGTTTTAACTTTTTATGGATTGCAAATTGTCTGTTTTACACTGGACCTGATCAAGTTATGCGAAGATGTGTAAGATAAGATGAGACTTATGATATCTTGCATGCTTGCCATGATGAACCATGTGGGGGACATTTTGCAACAAAGAGAACATCAATGAAGGTTCTTACAACAGGATACTATTGGCCAACATTACACAAGGATGTTGTAGCTTATACAAGGAAATGTGATAGATACCAACATATGGGAAGACCAACCAGGTTAGATGAAATGCCACTGTATCCATAGGTATTTGTCACCCCCTTTGATAAATAGGGAATAGATTTTGTTGGACCAATTGATTCACCATCAAATGGTAAGTCATACATTTTGGTTTGCACGGATTATGTAACAAAGTGGGTTGAAGTAAAGGAAATGACTAATGCTTGTGATAATAAGGTTGCTAATCTTTTGTATGAGCAAATTTTCACTAGATTTGGAGTTCCTAGAGAGCTGGTAACTGATCAGGAAGCTCAGTTCACATCTAATTTGATCACTGCACTAATGAATGACTATAAAATCAAACATAGGAAGTCTAGCCCCTATCACCCTCAAGCCAATGGTCAGGTGGAGGTTACAAACAGGGAAATTGAGGCGATTCTAACAAAGATAGTGAAGCTCCATAGGAAATATTGGAGTAGTAGACTTTCTGAAGTAGTCTGGGCCTACATAACTGCATGGAAAACAACTGGGTTTACACCTTTTGAACTGCTTTATGGGAAAACAGCCATGTTGCCCATTGAATTTGAGTATAAAACTGAGGACAGCTCTTAAAATCAATATGGAAATATATGAAGCACAGAAGGAATGTCTCCTACAGCTGAATGCTTTGGACGAAATAAGAAAAGCTGCCCTATAGCATACAGAAGCAGTCCAACAGCAAAGGAAGACATGACAAGATCAACACATCAAAACCAAGCAATTCTCTGATGGTGATTGGGCTCTGCTATATGATTCCAGATATCAAAAAAATCAAGGTAAGTTGACAACACACTGGCTCGGTCCCTATGAAGTTGAGAATGTGTTTGACAATGGATGAGTATAGCTAGCCACAATTGATCTAGTCCATTTCAAATTGCTAGTTAATGGCCATTTCAAATTGCTAGTTAATGGCCACTGACTGCAGTTATATTATAAGCCAACATCAAAGGAAGAGTTCTTGAAGAAGTTTGTTTCAACTGGTCTTCCTACAGCAAAAGGCTTAGGCCTTTTTCCTACAGCTTCTCTTTAAGTATTGTGTTGACCACCCATAATAAAGTTTTCTTTTTTTGAAAGAAAACCACTCTTCTTCGTTTCTTTTCATCTATCACATCATTCATTTCTTTATCTGCCACGTCATCCATATCGCCACTCTGCCTCATTCATGCATTCAATCTTCCAGCTATCATTTTATGATACGTTGTTGTCCTTTACAGCATTCCCCAGAGCTGAATTCAAGGTACGCAAAATCTTTTCATTATCGCATAATTTATTCTTTTTGTCTATTCATTAATTGTAATGTATACATCAGTTGTAATTGCATGCTTTAATCCTATCACCTTGCACATGTGAGGACACATGTCGATTGCTAAGTAGGGGGTGGGGGTATTCTAATTTCAATTTTTCTTGTGCCAAATTTACATTTGCCAAAAATAGTTATGATCTTGTACTTTCTAAAAGTATGATTATGAAGCCATATCCTAAGAACAAGTTAACTACTTAGTTTAAGTAGTTATTAAAACTATTTTATACAAATATCTAATTGTTATTCTTGGTAAGGAAAAGGGAAGTGAAGTAAGGAAGAAGAGTCTTTTTCAAGCTTTCAGCATCAGTCTAAGTTTTTGTTTTAAGGATTTTTTATTATGGGTGGCCAAGTGGTAAGGCACAAGCCTACAGCTCATGATGCGTTAATACATGATCCTTAGTTAATGCAAGCATTTTCCAATTGTGGATGGTTAAATTATTTCTTGAGAATTGACTCTTTTGATGAAGAGGTTGTAGGAGAATTCTTAAGAACATTTTCAAAAAATGAGGCTATGGTATGGGGCTTGACAGTGGCTGTGATAGAGGAAAGAATTTTAGAAGTTACTAGATTACCGACAGTTGGTGAAAATTTTCCTGTTGGAAGGGATGTTGTCTCTGCTAGGGTAGAGTTTACCCTACTAGCTGATGGGCCTTTGGAAATTTCAAAGCAAGGGTGCAAAAGAATGTCCCTACCTTATCCATACTCTAAATACGCCATCTTTGTTATCAGGTATTTAACTTGTGAAGGGCACTTTTCTTACCTACATTCATATCATTTCAAATTAATATGTCATATGAAACATGGACTGGTAGTGAATGTTTCAAATTTCTTGTTGAATCTTTTGCAAAATAGTGCACATGAAATCCAAATGGGTAAACAAAACTCTGTCACACATCATGCCCTAATAAAACATTTGGCTAAGCGATCTTTAAGGGATGTTTCACCTCTTTCCTGGAATGAGTTTGTTTCCCGAAAAGGTCTTCAACTACCTGAACCCCCTAGGTACTACCTACAAAGCCTAGAAGAAAGAAAATGAGAATTGAGTCCTCAAGTACTGAAGCAGAGCAAGAATCTGCTGCTCCTGTAGCGCCCAATCCTGCAGCTTCCATACTGACATCCTCTACCAGTGTGTAAACAAGGTCTGCCGCTAGGAGAGAAAAAGGAAAGACAATTGTAGGTGAGTCATTTGGGGTAGGGCAGACTCCTGAGTTGGACCCACATACTCAAAGACAAAAACTCTTTGCCTCATCCTCTCCTGCAAAGTCTTCCCCTATTTCTGTCTCTCCTGCAGCAACACTTGTTAATACTCCAATTTCAATTTCTTCTTCCCCTGCTGAGTCTAGATCTTCAAGACCAGCTAGGAAGAGGACTGCTAAGAAAGCATCCTTTGCTGCTACTCCTACAAAATTACCAAGAAGGAGTTCATTGAGAAAATAGTCTAAGCCTGCTACAACCTCTGTTCAAATAGAAACTGTCATAATATTGGAGGACTTTGCTGAGTCAGGTCATGATAACTCCCTGGATATGTCTGCAAATGTTCCACAAAGCTCCTCTGTTGTTCCTGAGGTAGCACAACCCAGTAATGTTGATAAAGGGAAAATGCTGAGTCTGGACGACTTGGCTTGTGCAGCTGAGAAAATTTTTGAGGAAGAATAATATTCTCCTGTACAACAAGGCTTCATCCTACAGCAAGACAATTTTGTCCTACAGTAAGAAGAAGGTGTGCCTAAACTGCCTAAAATACCTTATGATAATCGATTGCCCACTAAAGTTTGCATAGATGTAGTTGTGTATAAAAGAACTCTACTAATTGCATACTTGGAATTTCTAAGAATTAAGAGGACACGTGTGTCATTCCACACTTTATGTTTTCACCATCTCGCCAAAACTAAAGTCCAGCAAAGTTTATGGGATGAGGAAAAGAAAAAGCTGCAAAGGGAAATTGAAAGGAAAAAGCAAGAAATTCAAGATATGCAAAAGAAAATGGATAACATGATGAAAATAATTGGACAGATAATGGAGTGTAGGCTGCCACCCAAAGTATAGGCAATGTGCCTCAAGGAGCAGTTTCTTTGGTTCAAATTAATGAGGATCTCCAAAAATTTGGATCCTGATATTGAAATAGCCAAAGAATTCTATGATGCTTATGAAGTGGCCCCTAATTGGTTGAAAAAATCCATGTGTGAATTTTATTTACATGGTTATTTAATTCCTGTAGAAAGTGAATGGAACCCACTTCTTTATATAGGTGATATCCATCTAAGAGCACTTATGTCTTGGGTTGCAAATGAGATCAATTATGGGAGACAATTGGAAATATATGAAGAAACAGAAAGAGATGAACCTGTTCTTCTAAGAGCTGAAAGTTCAAACCCACACATAGTTTTAAGAACCTAGTTTAAGGTTACTTATGGATGCCATCATGCTGAGGAAAGAGAGAAAAATTTTGACATCAGAAAATAGGTATACACTGAGTTCAAAGAGCAGAAATATACATTTTGGAAACTTGCTTCTTCCAGAATTGAGACAAGGTGGGAGAAATTGACATTTGGTCTAAGAAAGACAGAGCCTCAAAGCCCATTGAACTTCACAGCAGCACTCAGAAGATTAGAAAGGTACATGCAATTGGGTTTGCAAAGCAGATTTGAATTATGGATGCCACTAACCTTCCAACCTCCAGTTTTAATATGGCCGCTCTATCCTTACCAAGCCAAGGAAATTAATGAAGAAATAGAGAATCGTAAATATGAAAGATGGGAGTTTACCATAGTTTTTTACTACAAGTTTCAAACTTCTCCACAGGGTCATGTTGCTCCAACAAATTTCAGAGAAATAACAAGGAAAGTCAATGCTAGAGGACCAGCATTATCATAAGTAGGGGGCAGAATGATGAGCCTTAAATATGCTCATAGTTGAAACTTTTGATACTCTTACTTTTTTTATTAATAGTTGTTTAAACCTGTTGATTAAAGACTTTTTGGGTGGTATCCTATAGCAATGAATTCCATATTCCTGCAGCTTGACAACTTCATTAATTACCTTTTTGACCTCCTGCATAACTAATGTATGCTTATGATTTTGGATAATGGAATAGGATTAACATGTGATTAATGAATAGATATCATGTTACTTGTGTGTATTCTTTCCTTCACCTCTCTCATTTATTGCAGGATTATTGGAGGGAGAAAAAACTGATCAAGCGCAAGAATCTCGACTCTGTTGAAGAAGTCGTTCCAGTAATAACTCTTTGACCAAATCTTTGGGAAGAAGTTTAAATGATCCTTTAATCTAGGGAGTGTGTAATGCTATATTTTCTCTGGGTTGCGTCGAGCAGATAGACTTTCATTTATGAATATCTATTCCATGGATTGAGAATGTATTTATGATCACGACTTCCTTTGTTAATTAGTTAGTTTTCTTTTTCATTTAAATAACTGTTCCTCCTGCATGAGTGAACGAGGATGAAACAGTATATGTTAAAATTAAGTTGAATAAGCAATAGAGTTTCGTGTTAAGTTTTATTTCCAAAACAGAGTAATTGATGTATCTTGGTTCTGAGTATGAATAACATTTGATGAAGCTTTGAGTCAACTTCTTGTGTAATCTAGTTGATGCTTGCTAAGGGGGGCCACTTAATAAGTATTCTATAGCAAGTTGTAATTAACTGTTCATTTCATGTTGATTACTAGCTAGAATTTATTTCTATAGATTTCAATGCAAACTCAGCTTTGTATTGTTCCTGTAGCATTGGGAATCCATCCTTGTGTCTGTTCCTGCAGCATAAAGCCAGTTTACATTTTGTCCTTTAATAATAGCTGCTATGATTTCTGTTTTAGCCGAGTTGTGTTTAAGTTAAAAATCTTTACGTTGCATTACTTTTAACCAATTTTTTTCTATAGATGGTGACTGGAAACTAGTTCTTAGTGCACATACGGTGCCACTCCATTTCAAGTATACGTACCCTAGTTTGATAAAGTAAATGAATGACCATGAGAAGATGTTAGTCGCCTATCGAAATGTCCAATTCCCAGGTTTAGTTCTGCTGTGACTTTTATATCCTTTTGTGGGCATGACCAAGTTCTACAATCCTAATCTTTGGCCTATGCCAAGGAGGAATCATCAAACTCAAAGGTTAGCCACTTGGCTTACTCATCCAATACTCTTCCCAAGAAAGGGGAGAGAATGGGGCAGTTCGGGAGAAAGTCATTTTTTCTTTACCTTTACGAGAAGGAGAGGGAGTCATTGTGGGCTTCTCTTCCTTCTTCTATGAAGGGGGAGTAGACGGTATAGCCTTCTTTTTTCCTTTGCAAGGAGAGGGAGCCGACAAGGAATCCTCCTCTTCTCAGGAATAGGAGGTGACTAATTTTTTCGTTACAGGAAGTGTTAGCTTTGGCTCCCCTTTTCCCCCAGTTTTGTACTTCACATATTTTTTGTAAAGTAGGTCCATTCTCGGGGGAAGCAAAGTAACCAGGGAGGGCCAAAAGTGATCTAGTTAATATCCACCACAAGATACCAAAGGTTGATATTTGATTTCATGCACTACATTCACGAAACCCTTGTGGGAAAACTTTAGACACTTGTGAGTAATGGATGTGACCCCATTCATGGAAGCCAACCAAGGAATGCCTAGCTTCACTCTGAATAGGTCCAACTTCAGTATAACATTGAAAATTGTGTCAATAGTCCTAGGTCCAACCAGGATGGACAAAGTGATCGAGCCATAAGGTTTAAGACTCATACCATCATGAGTGAGGATGGTAGACTTTGTTTCTTCATAATTTTCCTTATGTATTGAATTTAGTACCAATGTTTCTTCAGTAATAACATTCACATGGCTCATGGGATCAATTAAGCCTCCCATCAAAATGTTACCATTGATGTGAGGTGGAATGTAAAGAGGTGAAGGATTTTTTTTCAAGGGTATGTCCTGTGAAGTAAATGTGATGTTTGATGAACCAAGTGCAGGTGGAACAGTAGAAGTCACTGTGACCATGTTTATGTAGGCCTTGGGTAGAGGAACAGAGTCATTGGGGTCGACAATAATGTTAGCAAAATGTGATAGAAACAGGTTCGTGCATATATGTAATTCACTGTTTGCCTTTGCCACTGACTTGTTAGTGTTCTGCTTGATCCCATCAAGATGAATGCTACCATCTTTGATGTAGTCTTGTATCTCATGATGCAACTACATACAATGTTTGGTATCATGTCCATTAATGTGATGGTATTGACAATAAGCACTCCCATCATACCAATTAGGATAGGGTTCCCTAATAGGCTTAGAGGGCGAAAAGGTTATGATCTTATCCTTCAAAAACCTTTTCAAGATGGAAGTGTAAGATTCAGACAGCTTCATGAATTTCTAGTTGCATTTGAGGCCATTGTCATTAACAACGGCTACTACATTCATAATGGCTTTTCCTTTCCTAGAGTTTGATACCATGGATTTTCCTTTAGGATGGGAGCATGAAGAGGATCCTCCGAACTAAGCAACCATCTGTTGGTATTCTTGTAAGGCTGCACACAAATGTACAAAGGAAGGGTATTTCATAAGTGCAAAATTCTCTTGCCAAGCCATAGTTTAGCCATCAAGGCATCATGATGGAAGAAGTCAGTGCAGAGGGAATTAAAGGCAGACAGGTGTGTCTGTAGATCCCTTTTACCACCAAACTTCTCAAATTTAGGAATCTCCATTCCCTGAGGGAAGGGAGTGTTCAAGATGGAAATTGATAATGGGCTATGTTGGAAGAAAGGTTGGAAAATAGGTTGGGAAGAGGCTTGGGAAAGGCTTGCTAACTAACTCTGTACCTTACCCATATTTTGAAGTAGAGTGTTCAAAATAGGGTTGTTAGAAGATAAAGGGCCAGAGGAACCTCCTCTAGAGCCACCGTCGATTCCATCCCCAGAACCACCGCTGGTGTGACTTCTACCAGAGCCACTACCAGAGCCACCACCACTAGTAGGGCCACCACCAGAACCATTGCCACAACCTTTGCCAGAGCCACCTCCGCTACTAAATCTGCCACCACTACCAAACCCTCCACCATCTATTCTACCTGACCTCCACCACTAGAGGTGACAGAAGGGGTAAAGCTAAAGCCCAATGGGACCTTATTCACCTTGATATTTTTTGGTTGATTAGGGATGGAAAGGATACTAATGGAAGGGACTAGATCGGCCATGTAGACAGAGGTGTGAGGCATTGATACTCTTAAATGTCTCTCATGTTCTTCGAAGGTGACTCCTTGTGAATAAGTAGGGTTTCCCGAAGGGGTGCGCGCTTCGACGATACTTAAGAGACTAGTTAGGAGTTCTACACTAGTTCATTCTTTATCCATCATATGTTTTAGTTTTCTAACAACCCAAGTAGCCCTATCCATCTTCATATTTCTTTCCAAATGATTTTCAAGGTTGTCCAACCCCCTTGTAAGGGCGGAAACATAATTAACAGGGATCTGAATGACCTCATGATCGTCCACTGATGATGGAATGGGGAATGCAGGAGGAGCGGGGATGTGATCAATTTTGTTGGTGAATCCTATCTCACATAACACGTTCTCTTGTGTATCCAAACTAATGGCGAGACCAAAGAAGATACCTATAGAGAGACCAAGTGATACCTTCATTCTATCCCCTGGGAGGTGTCGCACACTTCTCCTTACGATATTCCAAAAAGTTGTGGATTGGGTTGTGATACTCATAAACCCTCACAATGCTCAAGAACACAAAAATATTGAAGCAACCAAGGAAATCCTCAACATTGATAGACGAAGAAACCTTGGTTCATGTCAGGTTCACCAAAAATGTAAGAGAGGGGGACCACCACATGCAAGACCCTAGGTCATGGAGGGTCAAGATGCGAGAGGTTGCCATAACTTACCTCAACTAAGTGTAGTGTTTATGGTATGTACGGAAAGAGTAACCAGGACCGTAGGGTTCCTTAGTTTCTTAGCAAGCCGAAAATGTAGAAGAGGCTAGGTGAGTTGGTTCCTAATTCTAACACTGTATCTCAGGAGACTCTCTATCCAAGGACAGGAGCATAGAGTCTGGATGATAGCGCTGCATGTTGGTGTCTGAAAAGTGTGATGTCAGCCGTATGGTCAGACAATGATAAAGACAAGGTCAAATCACTAAAAACTAGCTAATGGCCTAGTGAACTAAAGGGCCAAAATGACAAAACTAAGTAAATTAAATAATCTCTAATATTATAAAGTAAATAAGCAAGAGTGATAAAGATGAGGAGGATCTCACTAAAGAATTTTTTTTTCATTTGATCCTCTAAAAACTTGCACACCAATACACACAAGAGAGAAAATGTTGGGGGACTCTATAGGGGCCTACCTCAATCAGACCCCCATTTAGGTGTTTCCACCATCATGGACAACCAACAGAATGAGATAAAGAAGTAATACGTAAAGAAAGAAAAAAGCACTACAAAATAGTACTATGCTACTCACCAAATGATAGAGGAAAGGAGAGGGAAGCTTACCACCTCCACCAAGAGCACTCAAGGTTGCTTGTGGGAGAAATGAGAGGAACTTAAGCCTCTATTGTGTATGGCATGGTCCCAAATGTGCTCTACTAATTTGATGGAGTGTGATATTGCTACAATGTGATGCTTGGAATGCTTGGAAGTGAGTGAAAATGAGCTTGTGGGAGTGCAAAAATGAAGGTTTGATCCGTTGAAGAGTTGGAATGAAAATTGGAAGAGTGAATATGAAGGAATGAGGATGAAAATAACCATATTTGGGTTGGTTGGACGATGGAGGCATTACAACTTCATTGCCAATTGGAAGAGTAACGCCTTTGTTGGCTCAGCCACAAGAATCTTCTAGGTATGTAAGCACACCGTGTAGACATTTGTGTGTCATGTAGGTGTCCTCGATAGAAATGTCTCCACCGAAACATAATATTGGACACCACATGGACTGCCAATAGCAGGCTTAAGTAAATTTAAGCCTCTAACTTTGGTTTTCTAAAGTGTATAAAGCCAAAAAGGGGAATTGTGCCTAGGGTGTAAATTACCTCTTATACAAAGGGATACTCGATGCCACAAAAGAACTAGGAATGCTAGTTGGAATAGCGAGAGGAGTCACATGACTAACTTGTTGCATTGTTGTTGTAACTTGAGGAGTGGTATAAGTTGGAATGGATTATATGGTTGAAGGGGGGGAAATGTGAGGTCCTCCTTAGCTTACAACAATGTTTGTTGACTGAGAAATGGAACTGAACATTTGTTTTTTTTATATTTTAGTTATTATTTTCATGACTTGTAAGCCATCATCACTTTCAATCAAGTGATGAAGGTTTTCTATTGTAGTTATAGTAGTGGTGGAAATTTTTTCAAGGGATGAATATTGTTGTAAATGTGCAAAACCCTCATGAATACTAATGACTTTGTCTTGAAAAATGGAATTGTTTTATGTGTCAACATGCATTGGATGAAAAGGTGAAGGCATAGTGGTGGTAGTATCCATGCCTAATGCACCATTGTCCATACTAGAAGTAGGAGCTCTTGAGATCCCAAGGTCCACAACGAAAGTGCTATCATGGGAGGTCATAAGTCTAGAATTTCATCTCACTAAAGTATTACCAATGTGGCACTAAACACTCATACAAGTCCCAAAAATGACGGGGTGAATGCAAATTTAATGCAATCTAGGAGTGCAAAATGTAAATAAAAAAATTTCTACAAACTAAAATAGAGAAATAATAATAGAGAACATAAATGTAGTAAATTCCTAGAAAAATGTCTGAAAGTGCTATCTAAATGTGCAAGTGGACTGATTTTCCCAGGGTGGTGAATGAGTACAAGTATGATATTTTTTTGTGTTTTTTAGAAAATTTAAAGTGAGTCTAATGCTTTTGAGCTACAAACTGACATAGAAAATTTGACCCTCTTGACAAAAGAGACAATTTCACATCTAATTGGACCCACTTTTGAATCCCTTTCCATAATTTATCCTTCAAAAAAACATTTATAGGCCCCTAAGACCCATTATTTTTTTTATCTAGAGGCCTGTTTCACCTAAGAAATCACCTAAAACCCAACAAACCACACTTAATTCTTTCATATCTCGAAAACCCACCTTCAAAAGTTAGTAGTGGGACCCATTCACCACCTTGGCCGAATAAGTCCCCTTTGGTGGGACCCATTCACCAAGGGTGGAAAATGAGTCCCTTTTGAGGGAAAATTCAATTTTGAGCGGGATTTTAATTAATTCGACTTAAATTTCTGGTGAATGTCGACCTCTTAGGTCTAAATAATAGGTCAACTAGGCATTGTTTCTAATAAATACTCATTTTAAGTTATTTTACACATCTTTGTCATTTCACAAAAGCAAAAGTTGAAGTTTTTAGGGCAGGAAACTAGGGTTTTGCAGGTCTTGAAGCACACTCTTTAGGTCAAGATTCAACATTGAAAAGGGTTGATGATGGATGCCTATGGTGAATCATGGAGAAATCTAGGTTGAGGGGATGCAACTAGCCATCAAATCGCACCTAAAGACTTGGTTTCAAAGTGATTCCATCTGCCATTTTCACTCTATCTTCATATTAAGGTTTGCATTTCATTTGTATTTCATTTGTATGTTATTTCATCTCTATTTTTGATGTGTTGTAATATTTCTAGGGTTGAGATCTTACATCATTCAAATCACATTTGCATTTCTTATTCTTGCACAATAGAATAGGGTTTTTGACATACTTCAAATTTTTCTAGTCTTTAACACAACTAAGGCCAGGTTTTTATGCAAATTTTTATTCATTCAAGGTTTAATTACCCAATTAGGGGTTTGACCAAAGAAAACACCCCATTAGACAAACAATTTTAGGCTATTTTGCAAGAATTTTCTAAGATCCCGATTTGGGTTTTCATCATAAATTGATATATAGGTGTTAAGGTGTAGAACAAATATTTGAAATCATAGAAAGTTGAAAGTGGAGGGTATGTTCAGGATCATGATGGGCCAAAAAGTGGCAATATGAAGGGTATTTGTATGGTATGTGGCTAACAACTTTTTTTTACCCAAAATTAATGAAATGAAAAAGGGTTTTTAAAGGAGATTCTCAGCTTTCCACCAATACAAATTATGTTTTACTTTGAATTTAATAAATAATTATTAATCATTTTCTATTTGAATTATGACTAAAGTCCTTATTGATAGGTTGATTGAAAAACATCTATAGCTTTCAAATGGTATCACATTTTTTAATCCAAAACATGTGTCACCTTTTATGATTTGTATATTATAGGATTAAAATAAAAAATTGAATTTCAAGAAGTTTTGACCAAGTTAAGGTGGTTAGACATACGAGTTTTATATTTTCTAAAAGTTGTAATAAAAAAATTATAATTAATTATTTACTTGGAAAAAAATTACAAAATAATATCCATCACATTAGGACATGAGTCCTCTACTTATATGTAAAATTTTATAAAAAAATATTATCACTTTACTGTGGTTAAGATGGTCAGACATATGGGCGGGGGCCCTAGCTCGGTTAGCTAAGTAATTCCGTTGGGCTCTGCTGGTCACGAGTTCTAGTCTCCCCCGTCCAGTGGTACCCAGAGGCGTGTCGGCATGCCGCCAATCACGTTAAAAAAGTTTACCAGTTGCTTGTTTATAGGGGAGTCGTGCTACCCATTCCTGCAGTCTAAAAAAAAAGATGGTCAGACATACACTTCTTATTTTTTCCCTGAAATTTAAGTACTACTGCATTAAAATTTCAAATTTTCAGCAAAAAGATTTTGTTTTTTTTTTAAAAATAGCCATGTGTGACTTGGTATCACAATTTAGTGGGAGATGTTGGAAGTGACATGTATGCATCATTTGGTATGGTTATCTTCATGTGATTGGGGATATGGTTTCTTGGTTTAGAGTGTTTTTCTATTATTTCATGGTCTACTCTTGAGATGCATTCAGAATTTGGCATGGTACTTGTTATTATGATACTAGGATGTATATATATGTTATGGTGCATGAGATCTCCTAGAAGGAGATTTTTAGGTCATGTTATCATGTTTATGTTCCTGATTCATGATTAGAGTTTTGACATTGATCTTGTGTGGTCCTCTTGGTATTGGGTAAATCTATCATTTTCTTGATTACTTCATGATGGTGCTATGTTGCATTTGGAGTTTGGCATGGGGGTGATCCTGTAATAATGGTTTACAATTTTTGGCCAAACTGGACACTGAAATATTTTTTTAACTAAATCTTCACTTTCAGGTACCTATAGCAGCTAAACCTTGATGAATTTGAAGATGATGAAAAATAGAGTTTCGTTACATTTTTTATGTAGATTCTAAATATATTTTTTTCAAAAAATTTGGAATCAGATTGCACTTCTTTTTCCATCTCCCTCGAAAACTAGTTTTTTTTTAGAAAGCAACATTTTTAAAAAGTAATGCTTACCATATAATGTATAATTTTTTTTCCATGAAGGATAAAATTCTAATTCTTTCGAATTTAGATTTGTAACTCTGACATCTAGTGCTTCGACATGTTTAGATATTTTTTCTTTAATCAAGTTTCAAAGTCAAACCAATTACAATTCAGACATAACACGAGTGTATAACATGTAACTTTTTTTTCATGTATCAAAATTCAATTTCTTTTTTTGTTGGATCAATTAATTCAATATCTAGTCGACTCATATTTTCTAAAAAAAGAAAAGATAATCTGCTATTTTTCCACATGTACAGAATAGAGAGCTTCATTTTCAGTGAAAAACATACATTCACAAGAAATAAAAAATAAATATAAGAATAAAATTAAATTTATTTAAAATTATACTTTTTGGGAAGCTTATAATAAGGAATACATACTTACAAAAAATAAATTTTAATTGAATTCATTTGATCCCCCAAAAGGTAAATCAAAAGTGTTTTTTTATCAACATTCTGATAGGTGTAAAGGAGACTTTGTTATAGGTATGGTTTAAAACTAGAGGGGTTCTATCCAAGGGGGTTTGATATAAGGTAGTTTGATCAAACCCTCTTAAATTAGAATTCTTTAAATAAAAAAATTTAAGGCTTAAATCATTATATTTTCTAAAAATATTGGATTTCAGCAAAAATTAGAATCTCCCAGAAATTGTAAACTAGCTTTGTGGGTTCACCCATGGATTGGTTGGTTACAGGTACTCAAGGATACTTAGAGACATAGGTGAGGCTTGAGTTCTCTTATATTTAAAGACATGTGTTGATATGGTTACTTTTGATGAGATTTTAGTAGGAATTATGATGAACCTAGACATTGGTTGGATGTGAGTTCAGCATGGACCTACGAGGAGAGTGTTATTGGATGAGTCATGATAACTTGGATGTCTTCGAGGAGCATTTTCATTCCCCACTCTTAGTCTACTCGACAGTTTCACTTGAGAGGTATTTCCCATTGATTATTTTAGATGCTTTATGTTTATGCTTTATCTTCTCATGTATAAGGATCTTAAGTTATGGATATATGGTTTTGGAGGGTTCATTTGAGGAGTGTTGGAATGATTATCTCCTTATGCATTGTGATTAGATTTAGGAGATGTATTAGGATTATTTCATTCAATGGGAATGGATTTAGTTTGGTATTCTTTGGTTATGAGAGGCTTACATCCATGTTGATTACATGATACATATGCTATGTTTAATCTTGGAGATTGAACGGTTGGGTGTTGTTAAGGTTTTTCTTTTGGGGTGTTGTGGAGGAGATCATACTTGACACAGTTGGCTTTTAGAGGTGTATACATGTAGGAGATTTTTCTTACAGGTATGGAGTAGATCATACTTGACACAATTGGCTCTTGGATGTGTATGTCATTCTTTGACAGGTTTTGCACATGGAGTTTATGATTGCAGTTTATGGGTGTATATGTTTATGGCATGAGTTTACTATGTTTTGTATACCTTGGAGTTATGGATAGTTGGATGTATTGGCACTTGTTGTGGGTGTTATTTCAACTTTGGGTTTTTGTATCTTGACAATTATTGGTGCATATTGATAATTTTGGATTGAGTGTATGTGTTTAGGATATCAGTTGAGGAGGACTTATGCTTCATTGTGACAAATTGTGTGGCTTCTTACCTTTTTGCATTGGTAGATGGAAGAAGAGAACATACATGCTTGGGATGGTGGTCACTTTGATTCTTGTTGTAGGTATCTTGATGGAGCATATGGATCATTTTGATTCCATGATGGTATATGTGGCTATATGGATTATTCATTTTATTCATGTTTTAAGGTTACTTGTTCCCCTTATGCAATATATACAACAAGTGGGAGAATGTTAGGAAAAGGTATGTTGTACACCTTGCATTATATAATTATTCTTGGGGCCACTTAATGTTGCATGTAACATTGGGACATAAGTTAAGTTGTAAAAATGTAATTATTTAATATTGGGGAAAATAATAAATAAAGCACGGTCCAATATTAAATAAGGGAACATGGTTTGTAATAATCTCATGGTTTTAGTCACATAGTTTTGTGTAATACCACATAGTGGTTTTGTGGGATCTTGCTTCTATAAAAGAAACCACAAAGGTAGTTATTGTGAGATGGAATTTTGCATGATTAGCTCTAGTTAGCATTTGTGAGGGTTTGAAGTATGGAATAGTATGTGTGGTTGTATTCTTGTTCACATGGATTGCTTGGAGCTCGAGCTTGTTGCTTCAATGGTGTTCATGGAGACTTAGAAGATGTATCATAATATTTATTGCTGAATAATACATGAGAGATGGATGCATTTGGAGGATGGGTTTTTTTCCCTCTTGAGGGTTTTACCAGGGTATATCTTGTGTCATATTTTCATGGGTATGTTGTCTATTCTCTTGCATGTGGATTTTGAATACTTAGATGCATAGATTTATTTATGGGTTATGTGGAAATTCTCTTTAATTGGCTGCAAGTTTCAAATAGTCCCCAAAAATACAAGAGATATATGGATCCAAGGTTAGTATGTCTTTGCTACAATATTATCATAGAGCGTGGAACTATCATTCCCTAAATACTCATAGGACTAGAAGAATGACACAAAGAGAGAAAAAACAAAGAAAAATCCTTTAGGTAAACATGGAAGAGACCTAAATGTCTCAACGTTTGTCATTTCCAAAATGAAAACACAAGATAAATGAAAATATAAATTGTTTATGACATAGAAAAGAATGTAGGGACATATAGAGGAATGCAAAGAGAGAGAGAGAGAGAGAGAGAGATAAAACAAATGAAATAGCATCGAGGATCACATTATGAACATGCAATCTCATAAAGAAACATGAAAAAGAAAACAACAAAAAATACTAGAAAGGCACATACAAGTCAACCTATAGTAGATTGTTTGCAACCCAATATTGGTTGGTATGAACAAAAGGTGGAAAATAGCCAAAGGGACAATGGAAAGTGTCATACAAGGACACATACCAAGTTCAACACTCTTTCTAGGAAATTTTTCATTTAAGCTCATAGAAGAGGAAACAAATGAATTCAAATCATTATTCACTTGTTCATTAATAACTACAATATTAATGTCATTAGCTATATCAATCACAATAGGAGGTCGAATGATAATGTCAATGGAAAATTATTTTTTATGTCGTAGCAAGGGTATAGAGTCAACATGCATTGCTTTGGCTAAGTTCAAATTTTGATTTTCTATGTTTCTTTTTTCTTCTTTAGTTTGTAACATATGAGGAATAGCACGACATCTACACCTACACTCTCTAGCATTTTGGTTTCATTTCAATCTATTGTCAATTTTTGATTGTGTAAGAGTGGATTTTTCAATCATCGGTTTCTTTTCTTCTCTTGGGGAAGGAATGGAAGCAACCAACCATATGAGGTTTCTCAACCAATTTATCTTTAGCTTTGTAAACTTGTTTGACATTAGAAGGAAAAACAAGATTGTTTTGATTGTATTGTGGTCTCTTAAATAGGAAATCATAGGATAATTTTTCATAGATTGTTCTTGGATCTTTGGAAGGGATTTTTGTTCAATCATTTGTTTGTCAAGGATAGGTGACTCAATCATGTGTTGAGGCATGTTTCAGAGGGATAATTTTTCTATGTGCTTTTCCTTAAACTTTAGATATGATTTAAAAAGGTAGTCTTGATTAGGCTGAATAGGTTCAATAGGCTTGGGCCAAAAGAAATCCAATGGAAAGTTCCCATGCGAAGACATAGTATTAAAGCCATTATTATGTATAGTAAATATTTTGTGACAAAGGGAAAATTTAAATATTTATTCACAATCAAAGGGACAACATTCATGGAGTGAATCCATGGATAGCCTAACTTCATCTAAAATTATTTTGATGATGGGATGATTGTGAATGAGACATTTAATATTTTTAGTCCAAATTTTAAAGGGAGATCTATTGAGCCTATCATAGGATAAGAAAAATCATTATGTGCCTTCAACCATGCTTTCAATTTGTCATATGTATCTTGATAGAGTTCATTCACAAATAGGAATTCTTCAATGATCATGTTCTCTCCATAGACCGAATCAATTAATATCCCATTAGTAGGCTTGTCGTTGATTCTTCCATCTATATAAAGAGCACCATTGGGTGAATTTTTAAGTATGTCTTTTTGTGAGAAAGTAATATCAAGGGGAATTTTTGTTGAGCCCTTATGAGTTTTAGCTTCAATAAATGCTACCATTTTAATCAGTTCTTCCCCATTGTCATTTTTTATGTTTTCATCATGTATGTCAACATTCATCACATCATTCTTTGTTTCATTAGCTTGGACAAATGAAATAGTATGTTTCAACATGGGATTTGTAAATATTTGTAAGTTTTGGTTAGGAGGAGCTACATATTTATTACCTTGATCATTCACACCTAAAATTTGTAGATGATTAGAATCAATGAGGTCTTTCACAAGATGTTTAATATGCTTATAATATTTTGTATCATGTAAATTTTGTTGGTGAAAATGACAATAAGAATTTCATTGAAAGCATGTGGGAACTGGTATATTAGGATCAAAAGCTCTAACAAGAGGTAAGGAAATAATATTCTTTTCTACAAGTTGTAGCATGATATTACGAAGGGTATTGGGTAAAGGAGTAAATTTTCTATTCCTATCCCTAAAGGAAAACGAGTTTTTCATCCTTATAGCAACCACTTGGTTATCAACTTGTTGATTTTGTTGAGGGGAATCAAGTTGTAAAAAGCCCTTATTTTTCTTCTTGAAAGGTTGGTAACTATTTAGAGTTGTGGACTCAAACTTTTCATGACGGCTAGGAGGATATTCCACATCCAAAATGATGCAAAGCATCTTTACAAAATCATGCTTTCATAATGTAACTTTAGAAGTTGATTGAAAATATGATGTTTACACATTGTAACAAGGTTTCTTGGGTCATTTACCATGTTTCTATATCACTAGGATGGTCAATATCTAAGTTTAGTATCGAATTTGCAAAGTGTATTAAAAAATCGTCATTAAAATTATAAAGTTTGTCATGAAAGTTATAAAGTTGCACAAATAATGTAAATGTAAGGAAGATGAAAGGTCATCCTATTGTAGTTCATTCCAAAATTAGTTAGAAATTAGGGAGTCATCTTGTATTTCCTTTATAAATTCCTTGAAGATAGGTGAGAACTTGTGGGTGATTGAAAAATTTGAAAGGAATAAAGAGAAACTCTTCATTTTCTATTATTTCTTCTTATTTTTGTAGTTTCCTTGCAATGTACATAATTGTATGGGCTTATGTACATAAATAAATGATTTCAAGTGTTATTAAACTCAATCAACTCCCATTAAAACTTTTTTCATGCAATTTGGTGGTTGTTTGTGAAAGTTATTGTGATTTCTTTGAAAATTGCTAAAACCCTCATTAGGGTAACCAGTGCCCTGCAAATTTTAAGTTTCTCACATTATACTCATTGGAAAGTGCTAAAATTTGATGGAGAAAATCTTAGTAGAATATTCTTTAATGTTCTTGAAGTTTTATATTGAGTGACTAAGATTATTGTGTGGAAACTTGAAAGTTTTTGACTGAAAATATGTCACAGTCTGATAAAACACAGATTTTCAATCGAACTTAACCTAGGGTTTGGAAAATAAGCATGGGAGTAATTATCAAAAAGTTTTTTAAGCATAAAAAATTCTAAATATAGGTGATTGAAGTGATTTTAAAACTAGTTTGTGTTTGGAGGTAGCCAAATGAATAAGCCCTACCCTGGTTGTATACCTAATTAGCCCTGTTATTGAACATGGACAGTCTAAATTTGTGCATTTCTCTTCAAACAATTTATTGTGAGTCTTTGATATGTTTTAATAAATTATAAGAGTATCTTAAATGTTGGTTACAGTAAGGGATAAAGGTATGTGTGTTGAATTTATCAAGTTATATTGCATGGATACAAGCATATTAATAGTTATTGAAGACTTGTTTATTAGATCATTTAAGGTGAGTATATAGGGTGTAAAAATATTTTGATCATGTTGGTATAAGCCTACAAAGAGATCCCAAGAATTAAAATATTCACTTGTGTTTTGGTAAGAAAAATTGAGGGTTGAGGCTTGTAAATACCATGGTGGCATAATGAGGATAGTCATAACAAGATTATGTAATATGAAAGGGAAGTTGTTGTAATTGATTGTTTTTTATTAAGTTAAAGATGACCAAGCTGTCCTGAAGGATTTGTAGTGTTTTGGACTCTTATTTGTACATTTGAGTATTAGAATCAAGTGATTGTAAAAGGTAAAAGTGACATGGAATGAGTAAACAAATAAGGATAGTTTAGTGACTTCAATAATGAGATTGAGTGAGTTTTTTTCTTCCTCTGATCTTGCATAAAATGGTATAAGAGCTTGAAGATGCTCCAGGAAAGTTTTTGTGGTTTTTGTGTGTGGTTGTTTGTAGGTTGATGCAATGAGAAAGTCTAAGAAACTAGTGAGAGAAAAGTGGAGACACCTAGGTGAGGCCGAGAGTTGTGGAGCAAGGAGAGACTTGCTTGTGAAGATGGAGAATTTGAAGAGGAAGAGAGAAAGAAGAGAAAGAGACAAGAAAAGATGGATATAGAAATTGTTGAGTTCAAGCAAGAGTTGAGTAGGTTGGAAAAAGAGTTCCAAGAGTCCATGAAGAAGATGGAGCAGATGATTGAGGAGATGAAAAGTTGGCACTTGAAGGTAAACAAGAATGTTTCATGGCCTATAAGGAAGATAATCAAGAAGAGAAGAAGAAAAATGAGGATAAAAGAGGTAGAAGTCTTTGAAGATGCTAAAGAGGAATTCATGGATGAAGAAGGTAAATTTTTTGTAGACATTCCAGGGCAAGAAGGTGAAGGCATGATAGAGATACGAGAACTAATTTTAGGACTTGAATCATTAAGTTGATTAAGGGAATGACTATGGATGAATTGGTCATAGAGGTTTGTAGAGAATTGGTGAATCATGGAGGTATGATGCTAGAAATTATGTTTCATTTCATTGTGTTACTAATCTTTTGGACAAGGAGTAGGTTGTAGGTTAAAGGATAAGGAGAGAAAAAAGGTATTGAGAAGCATCAAAGCATAAGGAACCTAATTTCAATTGGTGAACAAGATAGGAAGCTATTTTGCATGGAAAAGTTCAAGCCTAAGGTGAAAGTGAAGGTGATAAGGAGCAGTTGAAAGGTGAACAAGAGTTAGAACTTACATAGGACAAAAGGGAATGAAGACTTGTTGACTTACAAGAGAACTTGGAACTTTTTTTTGGTCAGGGGTATGATGCAGAGCATCTTTACAAAATCATGCTTTCATAATGTAACTTCATAAGTTGATTCAAAATATGATGTTTACACATTTTAACAAGGTTTCTTGTGTCATTTCCCACATGTCTAGATCACTAGGATGGTCAATATCTAAGTTTTGTATCAAATTTGCAAAGTGTATTAAAAAATTGTCATAAAAGTTATAAAGTTGCACAAATAATGCAAATCTAAGGAAGATGAAAGGTCATCCTATTGTAGGAAATTACAAAAGTAGTTGGAAGTTGGAGAGTCATATTGTATTTCCTTTATAAAGTCCTTGAAGATAGTTGAGAATTTGTGGGTGATTGAAAAGTTTGAAAGGAATAAAGAGAAACTTTGAATTTTCTATTATTTCTTCTGGTTTCTAAAGTTTACTTGCAGTGTATAGAATTGTATGGGATTATATACATAAATAAATGCTTTTAAGTGTTATTACACTCAATCACCTCCCATTCAAAAATTGTTTCATGCAATTTGGTGGTCATTTGTGAAAGTTATTGTGATTTCTTTGAAAACTACTAAAACCCTCATTAAGGTAACTAGTGGCCTACAAATTTTAAGTTTCTCACCTTATACTCATTGGAAAGTGATAAAATTTGATGGATAAAGTCTTATTATAATCTTGTTTAATGTTCTTTAATTTTTAGATCAGGTCACTAAGATTATTGTGTGGAAACTTGAAAGTTTTTGACTGAAAATATGTCACAGTCTGATAAAACACAGAGTTTCTATCGAACTTAACCCAGGGTTTGGAAAATGAGCATGGGAGTGATTATCTAAAGGTTTATTAATCATAAAAAAGTATAAAAATAGGTGATTGAAGTATTTTCAAATTATTTTGTGTTTGGAGGTAGCCAAACGAATAAGCACTACCCTAGTTGCATACCTAATTAGCCTTGTTATTGAACACAAACAATTTGAATTTGTGCATTTCTCTTAAAAAAATTATTGTGAGTATTTGATATGTTTCAATACATGATAAGAGTATCTTAAATGCTGGTTATAGTAAGGGATAAAAGGCATGTGTAAGGAAGTTATCAGTGATAGAGTTATAATGCATAGCTATAAGCATATTAATAGATATTCAAGACTTGTGTATTAGATCATTTAAGTTGAGTATATAGGGTGTAAAAAGAGTTTGATCATGTTGGTATAAGCCTACAGAGGAGATCCCAAGAATTAAAATATTCATTGGTGTTTTGGTAAGAAAAATTGAGGGTTGAGGCTTGTAAATACCATGGTGGCACAATGAGGATAGTCATAACAAGATGATGTAATATGAAAGGGCAGTTGTTGTAGTTGATTGGTTTTTATTAAGTTAAAGATGACCAACATTTCATGAAGGATTTGTAGCATTTTGGACTCTTACTTATACATTTGAGTATTAGAATCAAGTGGTTGTAAAAGGGAAAAGTGACATGGAATAAGTAAACAAACAAGGATAGTTTTGTGACTTCACTAATGAGATTGAGTGTGTTGTTTTCTTCCTCTAATATTTCATCAAAAGGTATCAGAGCTTGAAGGCGATATGTGAAAGTTGTTTGTGGTTTTTGTATGTTTTTTTTTGTAGGTTGATGCAGTGAGAAATTCTAAGAGACTAGGGAGAGCAATGTGGAGACACCTAGGTGAGAAAGAGAGTCGTGAAGCAAGGAGAGACTTTCTTGTGAAGATGGGGAATATGAAGAGGAATTTGCAAGAAGAGGAAGAGATAAAGAAGAGAAGGAGACAAGAAAAGATTGATAGAAAAATTGTTGAGTTGAAGCAAGAGTTGAGTAGGTTGGAAAAAGAGTTCCAGGAGTCCATGAAGAAGATGGAGCAGATGATTGAGGAGATGAAAAGTTGGCACTTGAAGGTAAACAAGAAATTTTCATGGCCTATAAGAAAGATAATCAAGAAGAGAAGAAACAAAATGAGAATAAAAGAGGAAAAAGTATTTGAAGATGCTGAAGAGGAATTCATGGATGAAGAAGGTAAAGTTGTTGCAAACATTCCAAGGCAAGAAGGTGAAGGCATGATAGAGATACGAGACCTAATTTCAGGACTTGAAGACATTGAGTTGATTAAGGTAATGATCATGGATGAATTGGTCATAGATGTTTACAGAGAATTGATGAACAATGGAGGTATGATGCTAGAAATCATGTTTCATGTCATTGTGTTACTAATCTTTTGGACAAGGAGTAGGTTGTAGGTTAAAGGACAAGGAGAGAAACAAGTTATTGAGAAGCATCAAAGCATGAGGAACCTAATTTCAATTGGTGGACAAGATAGGAGGCATGGAAAAGTTCAAGCCTAAGGTGAAAATGAAGGTGATAAGGAGAAGTTGCAAGGTGAACTAGAGGCAGAGCTTACATAGAACAAAATGGAATGAAGACTTGTTGACTTCCAAGAGGACTTGGAACTTTTTCTTGGTCAGGAGTATGATGTAGAGCATCTTTCAAAAATTATGGTTTCATAATGTAACTGCAGAAGCTGATTCAAAATATGATGTTTACACATTGTAACAAGGTTTATTCAATCATTTCCCATGTTTCTATATCATGAGGATGGTCAATATCTAATTTTTTTTACCAAATTTGCAAAGTGTATTAAAAAATTGTCATAAAAGTTATAAAGTTGAACAAATAATGCAAATGTAAGGAAGATGAAAAGTCATCCTATTGTAGGAAAATCAAAAATTAGTTGGAAGTTGGGGAGTCATCTTGTATTTCCTTTATAAATTCCTTGAAGATAGTTCAGAACTTGTGGGTGATTGAAAAGTTTGAAAGGAATAAAGAGAAAGTCTAAATTTTCTATTATTTCTTCTGATTTCTATATTTTCCTTGCAGTGTGCATAATTTTTTGGGATTATATACATAAATAAATGATTTTAAGTGTTATTTCACTCAATCACCTCAAATTCAAAACTTGTTTCATGAAATTTGGTGGTCGTTTGTGAAAGTTATTGTGATTTCTTTGAAAATTGCTAAAACCCTCATTAAGGTAACCAATGGCCTGAAAATTTTAAGTTTCTCACGTTATACTCATTGAAATTGCTACAATTTGATGGATAAAGTATTAGTAGAATCTTCTTTAATGTTCTTGAAGTTTTAGATCCAGTGACTAAGATTATTGTGTGAAAACTTGAAAGTTTTAGACTAAAAATATGTCACAGTTTGATAAAACACAAAGTTTCAATGGAACTTAACCTAGGGTTTGGAAAATAAGCATGGAAGTGATTATTTAAAGGTTTCTTAAGCATAAAAAATTCTAAATACAGGTGATTGAAGTTATTTTCAAATGAGTTTGTGTTTGGAGGTAGCCAAATGAATAAGCACTACCCTAGTTGCATACCTAATTAGCCCCGTTATTGAACACAGATAGTTTGAATTTGTGAATTTATCTTCAAAAAAAATATGGTGAGTCTTTGATATGTTTCAATACATGATAAGAGTATGTTAAATGTTGGTTAAAGTAAGGGATAAATGTATGCATGTTGAAGTTATCACTGATAGAGTTATAATGCATGGCTACAAGCATAGTAATAGTTATTGAAGACTTGATTATCATATAATTTAAAGTGGGTATATAGTGTGCAAAAAGAGTTTGATCATATTGGTATAAGCCTACAAAAGAGATCCCAAGCATTAAAATATTCATTGGTGTTTTGGTAAGAAAAATTGAGGGTTGAGGCTTGTAAATACCATGGTGGCACAATGAGGATAGTCATAACAAGATGATGTAATATGAAAGGGTCATTGTTGTAATTGATTTTTTTTATTAAGTTAAAGATGACCAAGATGTCTTGAAGCATTTGTAGTTTTTTGGACTCTTATTTATAAATTTGAGTATTAGAATCAAGTGATTATAAAAGGTAAAAGTGATATTGAATAAGTAAACAAACAAGGATAGTTTTGTGACTTGACTAATGAGATTGAGTGAGATTTTTTCTTACTTTGATCTTGCATCTCCAACCATATGTCAAATTTTGATAATCACAAAGGGTTGTATATAACTATGTAAAGGATGGGAATCTCAACATCTCAAGTTTGATTTGGATTTTTCTCCATGAATTGGCAATAAACATTCATTGAAGGTCAGGATCATGAATCTTAATGTTTTTTTGTGAATAAAGTGTTTGGTATCTTGCTATGAAATCAATAAATTTTTCATCATCCTTTTGTTTGCATTCCATTAAATCAAATAGGGTAATCTTGGGACCCATGTGAATATGAAAGTGGTTGTAAAATGAATCAACAAGCTCATTGAATGAACCAATTAAATTATTTGGTAAGAAGCAGAACCACTCTAAATTAGTATCCTTCAAGGATCTAGGAAATAGTTTAACAAAGAGCTTATCTTCAAAGATGGAATCACTACATAGGGATATAAAAGCGAAAACATGGCTAACATGATCTCCTTTCCTATCATATTACTCAAATTTTGGAACCTTTATACCTTGTGGAATTTGTGTTGTCAATATCTCTATGGATAACATATTGGTTTTAATGCATTATGAAGGTTGACCATTGTTGTTTTCATTTAGGGTTGCAACTTGTTATTGTATGGATGCCATGCCTTGCAAAAGTGTGTTAATTATGGTATCATTTTTATTATAAGGTGGATTGGTGTATGTATACGAAGGGAAAGTGAATTGTAAATTTGTGAGCAAGGATGCTTGAGGAGATATTGTAATCGAATGCACAAACCTAGAAGGATTCCCAATGGATATACCTAAGGAAATATTGACATTGCTAGTAGGATGAATGGTTGTGGTAACTTAAGTACTAGTGTATGCAAGAATGGAAATTGGTATTATAGGAGGAATTCAAGTTCCACCTTGGCTTTTGGTACACCCCAAAGGCTGAGTACAACTAGTCATGATAGGGATGGTGAAAATTGTTAATATAATTATGCACATTGGTTGTAGAAAGTGAAGTCATGGAAAATGAGGTATGCATTCTATGATCCATAGAGGTTTGATTAGCAACACTAATAGGAAGAGAGCTAGATATCCCAAGATCCATAGCGAATGGTATATCATAGGATGACATGAGTCTCGAACTACATCTAACAATAGTATCGCTAATAGGACACGAAGTTGTAAAGCTCATACAAGTTTTACAAATTTAGTGTGCAAACCCAAAATTGAAAAATGCTTAAAAATTAAATACAATGACCTAGAATGAAATGTGTAAATACAATTTTTAGATTCTAAACAAGGTAATTTTTTTATTACACTATGTAAAATCTAAAAATGAAATATTGTAGATGCAATTTTGAAATTAGGAAATGCACTAAATGGATTTAAGCTAGATCTAATGAAATTAATGAAATAGAAAATCAACAAACTAAAATAGAGAAGTGATAGCATCAAAATATTAAATAGGGGTTTTCCTTGGTCAAACCCCATTTTGGTAATTAAATCTTGTAATGAAATAATGCATAAATGAATGACGAATATGTAACAACTCACTAAACCTTGTTGAAACTTTGGATTACAAATCTGAAACTTATAATGAAATGGACTCAATGAGAGTAGATCCTGATCATGAACTTGACATAAGATAATGGCTTTGAATATCTAGTATTAAAATCTCAAATGCACAACAATACAAGTGACAAAGACTTGTTGGCAATGCTACCAAGGAAATTGATCTCCAAATTGATCACAGTCAAGAACTGAGCAAGGTGGACAAGGCACCCATTAAAGAATATGTAAGTTAGAAATATGGTTAGCCACAATGGTATGAGCTCAATTAGAAAAACCATTATGGTTTACAAATCTAAAACCAAAGTCCACATTCCTAAAAGAAATGATAAGAAATGATATCAAGTGGATAACACCCTTTCTAGATTTAACAGTCATGAAATTTGAGTATAAGTAAAAGAGTTAAGGGAATTGAAACCAATGAAACTTGATATACATGAATTACTTCTATGTAAACTCAAAAAGGATTCAAGGGAGAAAGGATTCAAGGGAGCTTATAAATGGAAATAAGTATAGTACATGTAAGAGCGGTAGTACAATAATGATAATGTGATTAAACAAGCAAGAAAAACATTTAAATTCACTAACAAACAAAGAAAATAAATCAGATATGTGGCAAGTTGTTGATATAACTATGATTTTTTGTAGAAGGAATATACAAAAGAATTGTGCTTATTTTCGAAAACCCAATTAACTTCTTTCTGAATTACGCATTTCATATAAATTCAAGACCTTCTCCCTCCCTCCACCTTAGAGAGAATTAGTGATGAGGGCGCAACCCGAGACTTAGAAAATAACCCACAAACAAGATAAATTTTATTATTCAGAAAATGGAGCTTCTTACATGCAGAGGATCTTAAATCCCCAAGTTCTAAAACACATGCAAGTTATAGAAAGCTATAGAATAACCCTTTCGTAATATGCGAGCTTGTCCCCAAAAAGTTACCCAAAAATTAGAAACCAACCCATAAATAGAGCTCCTCATTAGTTTGGAGCCAAAACAACATTCAAATTTGAGTTTAGGCGGTTTGGTGCCGAAAATTTACAACATGAAGTTCAAATTTCAAAAGAGCATTTGCAATTATATCTTCTAGAAAGTGTGCCAACTTCTCGAGGCCATAACTTTTGATTTGAGACTCTGATTCACAAATCGTTTGAACCGTTGGAAAGGTCTCGAAGTCAACAACGCGCTTGAAATTTGCTATGCCAATTTCAGCAAGTTTTAGGTCCATTTCGGGAACTCTAAGTTCCTCAAATCTAACTTAGAAGATTTTTATGTGCAAATATGGGAAACTAAAGGCTATGATATCTTTCAACCCGGGGAATGAAAATAAAACCATAAATTGGGAATTTTATTATGATGAAAAGGGTATCCAAAAATGTAAAAACATCTAAAAATCAAGAAACTTGAAATTTAACTATTTTTGGGTGATGCAAGATTGCCCTTACACCATTGGATGCTCCTGCATCAGACACCCAGGGTAATTTGAGAAGTGACCCCGTCACGTCTCAGATGGTTGAGGAAAACCCAACCAGTCAACCTCTGCCTTAGGCAACCAGGATGAAACTTCAATAGGCCTTCCTTTCCATTTCACCAAATATTTTTCATACAACCTGTTCCTAGTACTCCTTCCAACATGACTATCCATGATTTCTTCAATCTCCTCCTTTTCTGAAGTAGGTGCTGGAATCTGACACTGTTCCATCACTGGTACTTCCTCTGCACCACCTTCATGATACTCTGTCAAATCTGCAATGTTGAACATAGGGGAAATGTTGAGTCCATTTGGTAACTCTACCTCATATGCATTCTTTGAATCATGCCTCTTCAAAATTTTATAGGGACCGAACTTCTTCATTTTCAATTTGTTATATGTTCCCACTAGAAACCTTTCTTTCCTCAAGTGGACCATCCCTTCATCACCAATCTGAAACTCCTTATACCTCCTCTTCTAATATGCCTTAGCCTTATACTACATATTCATCTTGTTAATATGTTCTCTTACCTTCTCATGTATATTCTTGATGTGCTCTGTAAAATCTTCGGCTTCAGCACTTATTTTCTTCTCTTGGTCCATCTTCCTCAATTCTGGAGCTGTTCTAGAGCTACCTCCATACATAATCTGGAATGGTGATCTACTAGTGCTTCTGTTGATAGAATTGTTGTAAGAAAATTCTGCCTGGGGTAAAATCAAGTCCCATCCCTTGGGTTTATCTCCTACCAAACATCTCAGTAGGTTACCCAGACTCCTGTTAACAACCTCTGTCTACCCATCTGTTTATGGATGGTGTGTAGAACTGAACTTTAATTTTGTCTTCAGCTTCTTCCATAAGGTCCTCCAAAAGTACCCCACAAATTTGGTGTCACGATCTAAAACAATACTCTTTGGTAGACCATGTAGCCTCACCACCTCTTTGAAGAACAAGTTAGCAATGTGGACTATATCATGGGTCTTCTAACATGGAATGAAATGTGCCATCTTTGAAAACCTATCAACCACCACAAAGACTGAATCATTCCCTCGTTGTGTCTTTGGCAAACTAAGAAAAAAGTCCATACTTATATCCTCCCATGGCCTCTCTGGTATAGGTAATGGCTGATATAAGCCTATATTTTGGCTCACTACTTTAGCCATTTGACATACCCTGCAACTTTGTACAAACTTCTTCACATCCTGTGACAACTGAGGCCAATAATAATGCTCACTGATAATGGCAATGGTCTTATCCCAACCAAAATGTCCTTCCATTCCTCCACTATGCTTCTCCTTTATCAGGTTCTCTCTCATGGAACTCCTTAGGATACACAATTGACTTCCCTTAAATAACATGCCATCCTGGATTATGAAATCCAGCCACCTTGTCCTATCCACTATAACAGGTTCCTTGCAAGGTTTCCAAGCCTCTACAAAATTAGGATCTTCTGCATACAATGTCTTGAGTTCATTGAACCCAACCACTTCAATTTGCATCTTTGTCATCAATTTAAGCCTCCTACTTAAGGCATCTGCAACCCTATTTGACTTCCCACTCCTATGTTTCAAAACTGAGGTATAATTCTGCAAAAACTCTACCCATTTCATATGCCTCTTATTTAATTTTCCCTGACTATTTAGGTACTGCAAGGCTTGATGATCATCATATAGAACAAATTCCTTTGACAATAAATAATGTCTCCATTTCTTTAATTCTTGAACTATTGCATAAAATTCTTGATCATACACAGAATACTTTCTCTTGGCATCATTTAACTTTTCACTGAAATAGGCAATGGGCTTACCTTCTTGGCTCAACACTACTCCAATGGGACAACCACTAGCATCACAATCCACCTGAAACACCTTGTTGAAATCTGGGAGGGCTAGAACAGGTTGCTCTATAACCTTCTACTTCAACAGTTCAAAACTTTTTGCCGCTCAAGTGCTACACTTGAATTCTTTTCTATCCCCTCTCATTGTTTCAATCAGGGGTCCACAAATACTACTGAAGTTTCTAATGAACTTTCTATAAAAACTATCCAAACCATGGAAAGATCTCACCTCGGTAGCAGTTCTTGGGGTAGTCCATTCCAGAATATCCTTCACCTTCTCTGGGTCCATCTTGAGACCTTCTGCTAAGACAACAAACCCCAAGTACACTAACTCCCTCTTCACAAAATTGCACTTCTTCAAATTAATCAACAGTTTCTCTTCTCTTAACTTCTCAAAGGCTTTCCGAGTATGCATCAGATGCTCATCCAATGTCTTACTGAAAATCAAAATATCATCTAAATACACAATAAAAAAACTTCCCAAAAATTATTTTAGTACCTCATTCATGGGCCGCATGAATGTGCTCAGTGCATTGGTTAGCCCAAAAGGCAGGACTAACCACTCGTACAGACCCTCTTTGGTCTTGAAGGTAGTTTTCCATACATCTCCCTCTCGAATCCAGATCTGGTGATATCCACTCTTCATATCAATCTTTGTGAAGTACTGAGCTCCACTCAAACAGTCCATTAGGTCATCCATCCTTGGCAGGGGAAATCTATACTTGATTGTTACCTTGTTTATGGCTTAGGAATCTGTACACATCCTCCACTCCCCATCCTTCTTTGGTGCTAGTACTGTAGGTACTGCACATGGACTCAAATTCTCCCGTATCAAACCCTTTCTCAACAACTCTTGAACTTGTCTGTTCAACTCCTCATTTTCTGTTGGAGTCATTCTATGAGCTACCTTATTTGGTAAACTAGCTCCAAGAATCAAGTCAATCTAATGACTGATCTTCCTTATTGGCGGTAAACCCTTAGGTACATTATCAGAAACAATATCCTAAAACTCATCCAACATCCCAAAAACTTCTTCTAGAACATTATCACTATCCTCCTTACTCACTGTAGGAATCAATGCATAACACACATGCTCATGCTTCATACCTTCTAAAATTTTTTTTCCATCTACATAACAAATTCTAGCACTACTGCATACCTTTTCTTTAGTCTCCTTCAGGGCTTTCAACTTGTGACGAACCCCATCCTTTGTCAAGGAATAAGTGTTTGCATGGCCATCATGTATAGCTCGCCTATCGAATTGCCATGGCCTCCCCAACATGTGACATGCATCCATGGGGATGATATCATACAGTACCTCATCATGGTAGCTCCCGATCTTGAACTTTACTAGGCACTACTCATTGACTAAAACCTTGTGGTCTTTTTGCAACCAAGCAATCTGATATGGATGCATGTGCATTTCCCTCTTTAGCTTCAACTTTGTGACCATCTCCTATGACACCATATTATCAGTGCTCCCACTGCAATAATGACATCACAAATTTTCCTTCACACTTGTACCTTGTGTGAAATAGATTCTTCGTCTATTCTGGTGCCTTTTCCTTAGTCACTAGGGCTCTCCTAATCACTAGGGTTTCTCCCCTTTCAGTATCATCTGAATGCTCAGATTGGGCCTCCTCATCTACATGCACAACCCTTCCATGACCTTCTGGCCTTTTGTTTGCCCTTCCTTGGTGTTGTGGACATTCATAGGCTCGATGCCCTTCTTCACCACACTGGAAACACGTTCCTCTGAAACCACCTCTTCCAGATCCTTTTCCATATCTCCCTCATCCTCTACCTCTTTGATCACCATTGTTTTGATCATGAGGGTGGTAGAAGTTGTCATTCCTTTAGCTTTGGCTGGTACCCACATCTTCACTTTTCTTTTCATCATCATTTCAGCTTCCTTAAGGTTTTCCATTGCCCCTTCTGCTTTGACCTTCTCATCCTTTTTTCTTGCCATCAAATATTTTGTTCAGCTTCTCTTCCACCTTTAGAGCAAACTGATACACATCCTCAATGGTGGTCATTCTGACTAGGCTTATCTCCTCCTGAATGCTTGGTCATAACCCATTAAGATATTGGGCTACCTTCTCCTTATTGGCCTCTGTGTGACACATTCTGATGATTATCTTGTGAAAATATTTAGTATATTCTTTCGCAAATCTACTTCCTTGCTTCAACCCTTGCAATTTCTTCAATAGATCTAACTCGTAGTCCACTGGTATGAACTACTTCGTCAGTTTCTCTACCATGCGATCCCATCTAGTGATCTTGAATTTTTCTCTTTGATTTCTTTCCAACTGGACCTCTTTCCACCAAATACTGGCATGGCCCTTCAGCTTCATTTTTGCAAACTTAACCCGATCTAGGTCCTATATTTCCTCATACTCAAAATATTCTTCTAGCTCGTTGATCCAATCGATCAACTCTTCCAGGTTCAGACTTCCAGAATAACTGTGGAATTCTGCTCTGGGTCTTTTCTCAATCTTTGAAATGGCCCTTATTAGTCGTATTTAGTCTTGATCAATTGCTTCTTCTTCTGCTTCTACATCTGAACCTTCTTCCTCTCCTTCATCCTCACTTTCCTCCCTCAGGTTTAACCCTCTTCTCAACTACTCTTGTAATGCATCAACCTGTCTTTGGAGGGCTACTAGTGCATCTCTTCCACCAGCACCTCTACCGCCTCAACCAACTCTGGCACCACCACACCTACCAGGTATCACTCTTGGAGGCATCTTTCTTGACCTCGACCCACAACCACGGTCCTGGTGTGAACTGCCTCACGATCGGCGATCTATCCACACGCTCAAGAAAAACCCGCTCTAATACCACTTGATGAAGGCGCAACCCGAGACACAGAAAATAACCCACAAACAAGAAAATAATTTTATTATTCAGAAAATGGAGCTTATTACATGTAGAGGATCTCAAATCCCCAAGTTCTACAACACATGCAAGCTACAGAAAGCTACAGAATAACCCTTTCGCAATATGCGAGCTTGTCCCCAAAAAGTTACCCAAAAATTAGAAACCCGCCCATAAATAGAGCTCTCATTAGTTTGGATCCAAAATAACATTCAAATTTGAGTTTAGGCGGTTTGGGGCCAAAAATTTACAACATGAAGTTTAAATTTCAAAAGAGCATTTGCAATTGTATCTTCTAGAAAGTGCGCCAACTTCCCAGGGCCATAACTTTTGATCCGGGACTCCGATTCATGAACCGTTTGAACCGTTGGAAAGGTCTCGAAGTCAATAACATGTTTGAAATATGCTACACTTATTTCAGCAAGTTTAGGGCCATTTTTTGAAATCTAAGTGCCTCAAATCTAACTTAGAAGATTTTCAGGTGCAAATCTAGGAAACTAAAATTGTAATATCTTTCAATCCAGGAATAGAAAATAAAAACTGTAAATTAGGAATTTTATTATGATGAAAAGGGTATCCAAAAATGTAAAAACATCTAAAAAATAAGAAACTTGAAATTTAACTATTTTTGGGTGATGGAAGATTGCCCTTACACCACTGGATGCTCCTGCATCAATTAGTTTAGCTATGGTTCAATATTGGTATTTTTAAACTAAAAGAAATTTGCATCTAGTCAGCCAAATTCCATAGTTTGACAACCATAGAATAACATCCAAAGCTATGCTATGATGTTTAGTTTCATGTAGCTCACATAGTGATAGAGTGTTCCTCAAAATAAATTTCACAACAAACCATGTGCAAACTAACCATTATGACATAGTGTTAGCCAAATTGGCTATCAAATTTAAGAGTCATAGGACCTATTCAAGTGTTCAAACAAAAACTCGGTATGATATTAAAAATACAATTGATTTATGGGAAGACTAAACCAAGTTATATTAAATCAAATTATCGATGCCAGATATGAAATTAATGATAGTAATCCCAAAGGCTTGCTGGAAAGAGAATAAGCCAGTTCTTCAGAGTCAACAAACAATGAAAAAGCTAAATAATTGTCTCCTTGTTCACTATTCTTTGTGAAATTGAGATTCCACTCAACACGATCTTTGAAGATGATGGAGATGGTTGATCAAATGAATTACTTCCTGAAAATTGTACACTCAAATTCCTAAATATGGTTGAGAATTGAATATGTGAAAAACTAATGTATAGGCTTTGATATAAGTTTTTTCATGGAAATATTTGTTCCAAAAGAACAAACTCACTTTCATTGAGCTAGAGAGAATATACCCAAACCAAGATATTTAAAGAATATGACGATGAGAAATCAAATATATGTATATTAATTGATAATTGTTCACTCAAAATTATAAATATGGTACCATGCATGGGATCACTGACCCATGTGACAATAAGCCTAGCATAGTGCACTGCTCGTATGGGATGAAGTAGCTTTACCCTAAGCTTTTTTTCTCCCATGCGTATAATCATAGTGAGCCTACTAGGTATATTCTCAATATTCAAAATGTCTACCAGCTTCACCAAATCACCTGGGTCTATATTGTCACTCACCTTCTAGATAGCCTTTTTTAGATGTTGTAGTTGTAACTACCTTGGTAAAATTGTATACAAAATGGGAAAGCATAGAAAAGGAACATGAATTTTTTGACATAATGCTCATAGTAGATGTCATCTCATGGAATATGATGATTACAGGATATTCATGAAATATATTTATTGATAAGGCTTTAGAAACTTTCAAGTAAATTCAATTGGTAGGTGTAAAGCTGTATTCCAAAACCTTTCCCAACATCCCCTCTGCTTGTGAAAAAATGAGAGCTTAGGAACATGGCATGCACATCCATCAAAAGCATAAAGGATGCAAATTCCTTGATATACATGCATGAAAAATGTGGAAGCATGGAAAAGTCACATGAACCATTTGGAAAAATGCCACAAAGAAATGTGGTTTCATGGAATGCCATCATTATAGGATATGTTCAAAATGGATTTATTGAAAAGGCCTTAGAAACTTCTAAGCAAATGGAACTTGAAAGTGTAAAGGCAATATGCATATAGATACACACACACACAGCTATTTTTCACCAATTTCTAGCCAATATAAGAACGTAAATTCATTCTAGATAGCTTGGAGTGCATCAACACCTTCTATATATATATATATATGTCCCACAAAATCTATCTTTATACATACATATGTGTATATATATAGATATATATAAACACATACACACCTGTGTTGCAACAATTACCAAGAAAATATAAGGTTTAAATTCATTCTAGATAGCTTGGGTTATATGTATAGATATATATATGCACACATATACACCTATGTTGCACAAATTACCAGCCAATATAAAATGTAAATTCATTCTAGATAGCTTGGAGTGCATCAACAACTTCTAGATAGCTTTTCTCAAATGTTGTAGGTGTAACTACCCTAGTAAAAATGTATGCAGAATGGGAAAGCATAGACAAGGAACATGAACTATTTAACATAATGCCTTGAAGTAGATTTCATCTCATGAAATGTGATGATTGTAGGATATTCATGAAATACATTTGTTGATAAGGCTTTAGAAACTTTCAGGAAAATTCAATTGGTAGGTGTAAATTTGTATTCCACAACCTTTCCCAATATCCTCTCTGCTGATATCTCAAAATGAGAGCTTTGGAATAGGACATGCACATCCATCAAAAGCATAAACGATGCAAGTACCCTGATAGACATGCATGGAAAATGTGGAAGCATAGACAAGGAATATGAACCATTTGGAAAAATGTCTTAAAGAAATGTGGTCTCATGGAATATCATCATTGTAGGATATGCTCAAAATGTATTTGTTGAAAAGGACTTAGAAACTTCTACGTAAATTCAATTGGTAATTGTAAAGCCAATACACACACACACACACACACACACACACACACACACACACTTACACTTGTGTTGCACCAATTTACAACCAATATAAGACTGTAAATTCATTATAGATAGCTTGGAGTGAATCAACACCTTCTATGCATACATACATACATACATATGTGTGTGTGTGTGTGTATTCATCTCACAAACTCTCTTTATATATACATACGTACGTGTATACATATAGATATATATAAACACATACACAATTGGGTTGCACCAATTACTAGACAAATATAAGATGTAAATTCATTCTAGATATCTTGGGGTATATGTATAGATATATATGAACACATATACACTTGTGTTGCACCAATTACCAGCCAATATAAAATGAAAATTAATTCTAGATAGCTTTACTCAAATGTAGTTGTAACTACCCTAGTAAAAATGTATGCAGAATGGGAAAGCATAGACAAGGCAAGTGAAGTATTTGTCATAATTCCTCAAAGTAGATGTCATATCATGGAATGTGATGATTGCACTATATTCATGAAATACATTTATTGATAATGATGAGGGCGCAACCCGAGACATAGAAAATAACCCACAAACAAGAGAATAATTTTATTATTCAGAAAATGGAGCTTCTTACATGTAGAGGATCTCAAATCCCCAAGTTATACAACACATGAAAGCTACAGAAAGCTACAGAATAACCCTTTCGCAATATGCGAGCTTGTCCCCAAAAAGTTACCCAAAAATTAGAAAACCCACCCATAAATAGAGCTCCTCATTAGTTTGGAGCCAAAACAACATTCAAATTGAGTTTAGGTGGTTTGGCACTGAAAATTTACAACATGAAGTTCAAATTTCAAAAGAGCATTTGCAATGGTATCTTCTAGAAAGTGCACCAACTTCCCGGGGCCATAACTTTTGATCCGGGACTCCGATTTGCGAACCATTTGAACCGTTGGAAAGGTCTCGAAGTCAAGAACATGGCTCCGATTTGTGAACTGTTTGAACCATTGGAAAGGTCTCAAAGTCAAGAACATGATCAAAATTTTCTATGCCAATTTTGAAAATTTTGGGGCTGATCCAGAAGCTCTAAGTGCCTCAAATCCCACTCGGAAGATTTTTAGGTGCAAATATGGGAAACTAAAACTGCAATATATTTCAACCCAAGAAAAATAAATAAAACTATAAATTGGGAATTTCATTATAATGAAAAGTGTATCCAAAAATGTAAAAACATCTTAAAATTGAGAAACTTGAAATTTAACTATTTTTGGGTGATGCAAGATTGCCCTTACACCACTGGATGCTCCTGCATTAGACACCCAGGGTAATTTGAGAAGTGACCCCATTACATCTTAGATGGTTGAGGAAAACCCAACTGGTGAACCGCTACCTTAGATAGCTAGGATGAATCTTCCACAGGCCTTCCTCTCCATTTCACCATATTCTTCATACTGCTATTTCTAGTACTCCTTCCTGACATGACTATCCAAGATTGCCTCAATCTCCTCCTTTTCTGAAGTAGGTGCTGGAATCCCACACTGTTCCATCATTGGTACTTCCTCTGTGCAACCTTCATGATACTCTGTCAAATCTGAAATGTTGAACACAAGGGAAATGTTGAATCCATCTGCAACTCTACCTCATATGCATTCCTTGAATCATGCCTCTTCAAAATTTTATAGGGACCGAACTTCTTCATCTTCAATTTGTTATATGTTCCCACTGGAAACCTTTCTTCCCTCAAGTGGACCATCACTTCATCACCAATCTGAAACTCCTTATACCTCCTCTTATGATCTGCCTTAGCCTTATACTACATATTCATCTTGTTAATATGTTCTCTTACCTTCGCATGTATATCCTTGATGTGTTTTGCAAAATCTTCAGCTTCAGCACTTATTTTCTACTTTTGGTCCATCTTCCTCAATTTTGGAGCTCTTCTGGGGCTACCTCTGTACACAATCTGGAACGATGATCTACCAGTGCTTCTGTTGACATAATTGTTGTAAGAAAATTATGCCTCGGGTAAGATCAAGTCCCATCCCTTGGGTTTATCTCCTACCAAACATCTCAGTAGGTTACCCAGACTCCTGTTAACAACCTCTGTCTACTCATCTATTTGTGGATGGTGTGCATAACTAAACTTCAACTCTGTCTTCAACTTCTTCCACAAGGTCCTCCAAAAGTACCCCACAAATTTGGTGTCACGATCTGAAACAATACTCTTTGGCAGACCATGTAGCCTCACCACCTCTTTGAAGAACAAGTTAGCAATGTGGACTACATCATGGGTCTTCTGACATGGAATGAAATGTGCCATCTTTGAAAACCTATCAACCACCACAAAGACTGAATCATTCCCTTGTTGTGTCCTTGGCAAACCAAGAAAAAAGTCCATACTTATATCCTCCCATGGCCTCTCTGGTATAGGTAAGGGCTGATATAAACCTATATTTTGGCTCACTCCTTTAGCCATTTGACATACCCTACAACTTTGTACAAACTTCTTCACATCCTGTGACAACTGAGGCCAATAATAATGCTCATGGATAATGGCAATGGTCTTATCCAAACCAAAATGTCCTGCCATTCCTCCACTATGCTTCTCCTTTATCAGGTTCTCCCTCATAGAACTCCTCGAAATACGCAATTGACTTCCCTTAAATAACATCCATCCTGGATTATGAAATCCAGCCACCTTGTCCTGTCCACTATAACAAGTTCCTTGCAAGCTTTCCAAGCCTCTGCAAAATCAAGATCTTCTGCGTACAGTGTCTTGAGTTCATTGAACCCAAACACTTCAATATGCATCTTTGTCATCAATGTATGCCTCCTACTTAAGGCATCTGTAACCCTATTTGACTTCCCACTCCTATGTTTCAAAACAAAGGTATAACTCTATAAAAATTCTACCCATTTCATATGCCTCTGATTTAATTTTCCTTGACTATTTAGGTACTGCAAGGCCTGATGATCAGTATATAGAACAAATTCCTTCAGAAAAAAATAATGTCTCCATTTCTTTAATACTTGAACTATTGCATAAAACTCCTAATCATATACATAATACTTTCTCTTGGCATCATTTAACTTTTCACTGAAATAGGCAATGGGCTTACCTTCTTGGCTCAACACTACTCCAATGGCACAACCACTAGCATCACAATCCACCAAACACCTTGTTGAATTATGGGAGAGCTTAGAACAGTTGTTTCTTACCACCTTCTCATGGTATCAGCTCAAAACTTTTTTGTTTCTCCAAGGTTCACTTGAATTATTTTCATCCCCTCTCATTGTTTCCGCTTAGGGGTCCACAAATACTACTTCTAATTTAATGAACTTTCTATAAAAACTAGCCAAACCATGGAAAGATCTCACCTCGGTAGCAGTTCTTTGGGTAAGCCATTCCAGAATAGCCTTCACCTTCTCTCGGTCCATCTTGAGACCTTCTGCTAAGACAACAAACCCCAAGTACACTAACTCCCTCTTCACAAAACAACACTTCTTCAAATTAATCAACAGTTTCTCTTCTCTTAACTTCTCAAAGGCTCTCTGAATATGCATCAGATGCTCATCCAACGCCTTACTAAAAATCAAAATATCATCTAAATACACAATAACAAAACTTCCCAGAAATTATTTTAGTACCTCGTTCATGAGCCCCATGAATGTGCTCGCATTGGTTCAGGCCCAAAAGGCATGACTAACAACTCGCATGTGCCCTCTTCGTCTTGAAGGCGCCTTTCCATCATCTGATTTCCTCTCTAATCCGGATATATGGTGATATCCACTCTTTAGATCAATCTTTGTGAAGTATTGAGCTCCACTCAAACAATCCATTAGGTCATCCATCCTTGGTAAGGGAAATCTATACTTGATTGTTATCTTGTTTATGACTTAGGAAACCGTATACATCCTCCACTCCCATCCTTCTTTGGTGCTAGTACTGCAGTAATCGCATTACTGGACTCAAACTCTCCCATATCAAACCCTTTCTCAACAACCCTGAACTTGTCTGCTCAACTCCTTTCTACCGGAGTCATTCCATGAGCTACTCATTCGCAACCGCTCTAGGAATCAAGCCAATTGATGACCGATCTTCCTTTATTGGCGTAGAAACCTCGTGTACATTAATATTCGAAACAATATCCTAAAACTCATCCAACATCCTAGAAACTTCTTCTTGAACCTTTTCACTATCCTCCTTACTCAATTTTAGGAATCACTTAAGGAATCAATGGCCAACGCACACACTCATGTTTCATACCTTCTAAGAATT
Organism: Sequoia sempervirens; assembly: GCA_007258455.2. Lineage (NCBI taxonomy): Eukaryota > Viridiplantae > Streptophyta > Pinopsida > Cupressales > Cupressaceae > Sequoia > Sequoia sempervirens. The sequence continues at coordinate 45,730 of VDFB02364513.1, read as the reverse complement.
TTCTTCCATCTTACATAAACAATTCTAGCACTACTACATACCTTTCTTTCTGGCCTCCTTAGGGGTTTCAACTTGTGATGAACCCCATCCTTTGTCAAGGAATAAGTGTTTGCATGGCCATCATGTATAGCTCGCCTATCGAACTGCCATGGCCTCCCCAACAACATGTGACATGCATCCATGAGGATGATATCACAGAGTACCTCATCATGGTAGCTCCCGATCTTGAACTTTACTAGGCACTGCTAATTGACCAAAACTTTGTGGTCTTTTTGCAACTAGGAAATCCGATACAGATGCGGGTGCCTTTCCCTCTTCAGCTTCAACTTTGTGACCATCTACTCTCACACCAGATTATCAGTGCTCCCACCATCAATAATGACATCACAACATTTTCCTTTACACTTGCATCTTTTACGAAACAGATTCTTCCTTTGTTCTGGTTCCTTTTCTTAAGTCACTAGGGCTTTCCTAATCACTAGGGTTTCTCCCCTTTCAGCATCATCTGAATGTTTAGATTGGGCCTCCTCATCTACATGCGCAACCCTTCCATGACCTTCTGGCCTTTTGTCTGCCCTTCTTTAGTGTTGTGGACATTCATAGGCTCAATGCCCTTCTTCACAACACTGGAAACATGTTCCTCTGAAACCACATCTTCCAGATCCTTTTCCATATCTCCCTCGTCCTCTACCTCTTTGATCACCATTTTTTTGATCACGAGGGTGGTAGAAGTTGTCATTCCTTTGGCTTCGGCTGGTACCCACATCTTCAATTTTCTTTTCATCATCATTTCAACCTCCTGAAGGTTTTCCATTGCCCCTTCCACTTTGACCTCCTTGTCCTTTTTGCTTGCCATTGAATCTTTTGTTTAGCTTCTCTTCCACCTTTAGAGCAAATTGATACACATCCTCAATGGTGGTCATTCTAACTAGGCTTAACTCCTCATGAATTCTTGGTCATAACCCATTAAGATATCATGCTACCTTCTCCGTATTGGCCTCTATGTGACCCATTCCGATGATTATCTTGTGAAAATCTTCAGTATATTCTTTCACAGATCTGCTTCCTTGCTTCAACCCTTGCAATTTCTTCAATAGATCTAACTCGTAGTCCACTGGTATGAACTGCTTCTTCAGTTTCTCTACCATGCGATCCCATCTGGTGATCTTGACTTTTCCTCTTCAATTTCTTTCCAATTGGACCTCTTTCCACCAAATACTGGCATGGCCCTTCAGCTTCATTTTTGCAAACTTAACCGATCTGGGTCCTCTATTTCCTCATACTCAAAATATTCTTCTAGCTCGTTGATCCAATCGATCAACTCTTCCAAGTTCAGACTTCCAAAATAACTAGGGGAATTCTGCTCCGGTCTTTTCCGATCTTTGAAATGGCCCTTATTAGTCGCATTTAGTCTTGATCAATTGCTTCTTCTTCCTCTTCTACATCTGAACCTTCTTCCTCTCCTTCATCCTCACTTTCCTCCCTCAGGTTTAACCCTCTTCTCAACTGCTCTTGTAACACATCAACCTGTCTTTGGAGGGCTACCAGTGCATATCTTCCACCAGCACCTCGGCCTCAACCACCTCTCGCACCACCATGCCTACCAGAATCACTCTTGGAGGCATCTTTCTTGACCTCACCCACAACCATGGTCCGGTGTGAATTGCTCACGATGCCGTCGATCTGTCCACGGCTCAAAAAACCCACTCTGATTTCACTTGATGAGGGCGCAGGATTTAGAAAATAACCCACAAACAAGAGAATAATTTTATTATTCAGAAAATGGAGCTTATTACATGCAGGGATCTCAAATCCCCAAGTTCTACAACACATGCAAGCTACAGAAAGCTACAAAATAACTCTTTCGCAATATGCGAGCTTGTCCCCAAAAAGTTACCCAAAAATTAGAAAACCCACCCATAAATAGAGAGCTCCTCATTTGTTTCAAGCCAAAACAACATTCAAATTGAGTTTAGGTGGTTTGGTGCCAAAAATTTACAACATGAAGTTGAAATTTCAAAAGAGCATTTGCAATGGTATCTTCTAGAAAGTGCGCCAACTTCCCGGGGCCATAACTTTTGATTCGAGACTCCGATTCGCGAACCGTTTGAACCGTTGGAAAGGTCTCAAAGTCAAGTACGTGCTTAAAATTTTCTACACCAATTTTGGAAAGTTTTGGGGCCGATCCAGAAGCTCTAAGTGCCTCAAATCCCACTCGGAAGATTTTCAGGTGCAAATCTGGGAAACCAAAACTGCAATATCTTTCAACCCAAGAACATAAAATAAAAACCGTAAATTGATAATTTCATTATGATGAAAAGGGTATCCAAAAATGTAAAAAAATATAAAAACTGAGAAACTTGAAATTTAACTATTTTTGGGTGATGCAAGATTGCCCTTACACCACTAGATGCTTCTGCATCAGATAAGGCTCTAGAAACTTTCAAGAAAATTCAATTGGATGGTGTAAAGCCATATTACATAGCCTTTCCCAGCATAATAGTAACACTATAAGGATCTTTTTTTAAATACATTTTTATTCAATCTATGAACATAATATATTCTCAAATGTTCAAAGATTTTAACTAATGCAAATACTTAAGTAAATAATTTATTTATAGGCTATCCTTCCGTAATATGGCCACTATATCTACAACCCTAAGGTAATTAAAAATTACCCTAGATTTCTAGCAGAGCCAAGTAAATCTATAAGAAGGAGTCTACTTGAATATATATAAACTTAAATCAAACTAAAAAGCATCTTTTAGTTTATATCATAATTATAATATTTCATATTCAATGTTAGAATAAAGTTCCCAAATATTTTTGAACTTAAAAAATGCATGGTCCCTTGAAAAAAATCATGAAATAAACAACATGATGTTGTATTAGTTTCATTTCCAGATAGACCATCTTCCAAAATATGGAGGGGGGACTAGAACACTGCAAGAATTGAACTAAACATTTCCTTTTTCAACTTGCTCCTACAATGTTGGGATTTTCTTTTATAATTGTAGGATAACAAGGGAATAAGATCTTGACACCTAGATCTTAGAGAGAATTAGTTTAGCTCTGGGTCAATATTGGTATTTTTAAACTAAAAGAAATTTGCATCTAGGTAGCCAAATTCCACAGTTTGACAACCATAGACTAACATCCAAAGCTTTGCTATGTTGTTTAGTTTCATGTAGCTCGCATAGTGGTAGAGTGTTCCTCAAAATAAATTTCACAACAAACCATGTGCAAGCTAACCATTATGAGACAATGTTAGCCAAATTGGATGTCAAATTTAAGAGTCATAGGACCTATTCAAGTGTTCAAACAAAAACTCTGTATGATATTAAAAATACATTTGATTTATGGGAAGACTAAACCAAGTTATATTAAATCAAATTATCAATGCCACATATGGAATTAGTGATAGTAAGTCCAAAGGCTTGCTGAAAAGAGAATAAGCCAGTTCTTCAGAGAAAACAAACAATGAAAAAGCTAAATAACTTTCCCCTTAATAAGATTCCACTCAACAAGATCTTTGAAGATGATGAAAATGGTTGTTCAAATGAATTATTTCCTAAAAACTTTACACTCAAATTCCTAAATATGGTTGAGAATTAAATATGTGAAAAACTAACTTATAGGCTTGGAAATAAGTTTTTTCATGGAAACTTTTGTTCCAAAAGAACAGACTCACTTTCATCAAGTTAGAGACAATATACACAAACCAAGATATCTGACGAATATGAAGATGGGTAATCGAATATATGTTTATTAATTGATAATTTTTCACTCAAAATTATAAATATGGTACCATGCATGGGATCACTAACCCATGTGACAATAAGCCCAGCACAACAAACTGCTTGTATGAGATGAGGTAGCTTTACCATAAGATTTTTTTCTCCCATGCAAACAATCAAAAAGAGCCTACAGGTTTATTCTTAGGATTATAAATGTCTACGAAATTCACCAAATCATCCGGGTCCATATTGTTGCTCACCTTCTAGATAGCTTTTTTTAGATGTTGTAGTTGCAACTACCATGGTAAAAATGTATGTAAAATGGGCAAGCATAGACAAGGCACATGAATTGTTTGACATAATTCCTCAAAGTAGATGTCATCTCATGGAATGTGATGATTGCAGGATATTCATGAAATATATTCATTGATAAGGCTTAAGAAATTTTCAAGTAAATTCAGTTGGCAGGTGTAAATCCATATTCCAGAACCTTTCCCAACATCCTCTCTACTTATGCCAAAATAAGAGCATTGGAACAGGGCATGCACATCCATCAAAATCATAAAGGATGCAAGTTCCCTGATAGACATGCATGAAAAATTTGGAAGCAAGGACAAGGCACATGAACAATTTGAAAAAATGTCTCAAAGAAATGTGGTGTCACAGAATGCCATCATTGCAGGATATGTTCAAAATGGATTTGTTGAAAAGGCCTTAGAAACTTCTAAGCAAATGCAACTGGCAAGTGTAAAGCCAATATGTATATAGATACACACACACACATACACACCTATGTTGCACAAATTTCCAACCAATATAAGAATGTAAATTCATTTTAGATAGCTTGGAGTGCATCAACACCTTCTATATATATATCCTTAAAAATCTCTCTTTGTATATACATATGTGTATATATATATATATAAACACATACACACCTGTGTTGCAACAATTAGTAGGCAAACAGAAGATGTAAATTCATTCTATACAACTTGGGTAATATGTATAAATATATATGCACACATATACACTTGTGTTGCACCAATTACCAGTCAATATAAAACGTAAATTAATTCTAGATAGCTTGGAGTGCATCAACACCTTCTAGATAGCTTTTCTCAAATGTTGGTGTAACTACCCTAGTAAAAATGTATGCAAAATGGGAAAGCATAGACAATGCACGTGAATTTTTTGAGATAATACTTCAAAGTAGATGTCATCTCATGGAATGTGATAATTGTAGGATATTCATGAAATACATTTGTTAATAATGCTTTAGAAACATTTAGGTAAATTCAATTGGCAGGTGCAAAGCTGTATTCCATAACCTTTCCCAACATCCTCTTTTCCTATGCCAAAATGAGAGCTTTGGAATAGGGCATGCACATCCATCAAAAGCATAAATGATGCAAGTAACCTGATATACATGCATGCAAAATGTGGAAGCATAGACAAGGAACATGAACCATTTGGAAAAATTCCTCAAAGAAATGTGGTCTCATGGAATGCCATCATTGTAGGATATGTTCAAAATTGATTTTTTGAAAAGGAAATAGAAACTTCTAAGAAAGTGCAACTAGCAAGTGTAAATCCAATACACACACACACACACACCTATGTTGCACCTATTTTGCAACCAACATAAGATTGTAAATTAATTCTAGATAACTTAGAGTGCATCAACACCTTCTATATATATATATATATATCCCACAAACCATCTTTATATATACATATATGTGTATATATATAGATATATATATAAACACATACATACTTGTGTTGCACCAATTACCAGGCATATATAAGATGTAAATTCATTCAAGATAGCTTGGGGTATATGTATAGATATATATGCACACATATACACCTGTGTTGCACCAATTACTAGCCAATATAAAATGCAAATTCATTCTAGATAGCTTGAAGTGCATCAACACCTTCTAGACAGCTTAAATTCTCAGATGTTGTAGTTGCAACTACCTTGGTAAAAATGTATGCAGAATGGGAAAGCATAGACAAGATATGTGAAGTGTTTGACATAATGCCTCAAAGTAGATGTCATCACATGGAACATGATGATTATAGAATATTCAAGAAATACATTCGCTGATAAGGCTTTAGAAACTTTCAAGCAAATTCAATTGGCAAGTGTAAATCTGTATTCTACAACCTTTCTCAACATCCTCTCTACCTATGCCAAAATGAGATCTTTGGAATAGGGCATGCACATCCATCAAAATCTTAAATGATGGAAGTGCCCTAATATACATGTGTGCAAAATGTGGAAGCATAGAACATGCACATTAACCATTTGGAAAAATGCCTCAAAGAAATGTGGTCTCATGGAATGCCATCACTATAAGATATATTCAAAATGGATTTGTTGAAAAGGCCTTAGAAACTTCTAAGAAAATGCAACTGGCATGTGTAAAGCCAGAATCGTTAACCTTTACTAGCATCCTCCCTAGCAGTACTCAAATTAGAGCTTTGGAAGAGGATTTGGACATCCATCAAGGAATAATTGTTAGTGGATTCTTCTCAAAAAATTGTAGTTGCAAGAGCCACTTCCAAATACCATAGCCTTTGCAAATACTTATGTACAAAATTCAATAAAGAAAAAATTATGCACAAATTCTCTCTTGATTGATCTCATATTGTAACTAATTTTCTTTGAATGAAATTTGAAGCTCTTTGGAGTTTTCTATGGTGTTCATGTTGGTATATGGAGCCTAATCAAACTTAGAGGTTAAATTTTCCCCACTTTTGTCAACGTTGTTTCCCCCAAATTATTTAATGGGTTCAAGGGGCAATTTCCCCAAGATGGGGTCAAGGGGAAATGCCCCATGCAGGGTCCAAGGGCAATGCCCCTAGCATGCTCTTTGTTGCAATACAAGGCAAGGTTGAGGGCTAGCACCACAAAAACCTCTCATGATATTTTATTATTTTATAAAGGCATTAGGTGTTATTTTTCTATTGGATGATATAAAAAACCCTATTTTTGTAACTGACATAAATCTTCATAAAAGGCTAAGGGTTTGGGTTTCTGTTGACATTTTGTAATCGATTTGATTTACTAGATAATAATATTAGACTCTCTATTGGTGAACGTAGCCAAAGTTTGGGTGAACCACGTTAAATATTGTCTCTCGCTATTATTATTTATGTGTTTTTTATTCCTCTATTTAATATTTATTTGAATGTAATTGATATTTTCTACATATAATTCCTAATAGTTCACTAAAGTGGTTCATAACTCCAAACACATAAGGTGCATATACATTCCAAAGATCTTGGAGTGCATGTGCATCATCCCATAATGTATGTTTGACAAGAAAGATGAGCAACTTTAAGCAATTATTAGATATATTTATACACATATATGTCATGCCCCAAGTCTCAAACCCCTACAACCTGTGCTACACTAGTGATAATAGCAGTCATTCCCTATCATTAAATTAAAGGTAGAGCTTTATTAAATTGTAAAAATGAATCACAGCTATAATAAATCACAACCTCTTATGAATGATTGATCAAAGTAAAGGAAGGCTATTTAGCATCAAAAGGTATCAATTAAAAAATAAAAGGAAGATTCTAAAAGGAAGTGCTCAATAAAAAGAAGATAGTAAAATAGATAACAAAAACAATAATAATATTTAATAAGAAAGGGAGCACTCCATTGAGGAAAGGCATGACTTGTTGCAAGGGATATAATTTATTAAAGGATGTGACTTTCCCCTCGAGAGGAATATATTAAAGAGAAGACATTTTGTTGGAGGAAGGCATCAATTTGAGGATCAATTAGAAATATGGATATAACCAACAACTTGGAAAAAAGGAAAAAAAGATTGGATAATTTTTTTTTCCTTGCTCTTGAGGTTATTTTATGACAATTTTGTTGACAACATTATTTAGTATTGAATGTACAATACCTACTATTGAAGCTATAAATGAAATGGTTGCCAGAGTTATTTTCACATAGAGTGAATAGTAGAGGTTGGATCATCTTCATATGTTAAACTTAATACATTTTTCTTTACAAAGCTTATATGTTATCTAGTAAATATTTCTTCATAGTTTTATGCCATTATACTAGTTTTTGTAGAAGATCAAATGTCAAAAGGCAAGGGATTGGCGTGACACAAAGGACTAAAAATTTAAAATATTGTGTTGAATAACTGAAACAGCTTGGTTTTCCAAATGGATATATCCGCTCACATGGTTGGTTACTTTAAGTACCAATATACTTTTGATATTATTATACTTTTTTAAACCATGTGTTTATTACTTCAACATAAAAAGTTTGAGAGATCATCTTCCCATAGACAAAGAGAGCTAGCATCTCTATATTTGATTCAATTTGCAATAATTCAACATCTTGTCAATGCAATGAGTGTTGAGTGGACTCTTCGTTCTCATGAGTACATACCACCTACTTATCAATCAAACTGTAGGCATACAATTTGTGGGAACACGGGTAACACTATTGTAAGTCCAATGGTATCCCAACTAGAAAAGCATCACATAAAAAGTAGTAGCCCTACTAGTTGTAAGGGCTAGGGACCTATCACCAACCTTCACTGCATAATCTAAAACAATAATAGGTTACATACTTTAAGGATAGTGGAATTAGAAGTCAATTATGACTGACGAAACAAGGAGGAAGTAAATAGTGGGAAGGCTATACACGCCTAAATTTATAAGGAAAATTTAATTTAAATTGACTCAATTTTAGAATGCCCACTAACTACAAGAAATATTATTTACTTAGAAATTAATGTACTTTAACTTATTATGAAATCAAATGCATACATCAAATGCAATCCATCACATTTCAATCATGAGATGTATTGAGAATATATATAATGATACATGGATAGCATGAATGATGAATGGAATACTGAATGACTTTGTTTAGACACTGGCAAGCTTCATAGCCTAAGAAAGGATTCATAAACATCCTTACCTATCACTCATGTACGCCATGCCGATCATGCTTTATTAGAGTTCCTGCCCTTTAAGTATCACAATAGCATTAATAACACTGAAAAATGTTGCAATTGTAGCCCTTCTATCATGGGTTATGTTAAAAAAAATAAAAAAAATATACACAAATTTAGTTTTCATTTTAGAGAGAAAAAATAACAAATTTGAAAAAAAAAAAACAATAGTAAGCTTAACATAATAATTTAATGTCTCTGGAGTATACATTTTATTCTCTGCGATATACATTTTACTTGAAAAATAAAATTACAAATAGTAGACCTACAGGAAAATACCTTGGAAAGCGACATTTAACTCAGATTCCTAATTTATTTTTATTCACTATTCATACCCCTTCCTCCCCATACTCTTAACTCTATTAATATGTATTTCAGGCCTGCAGTCATCTTTGTATGTCTTTTGGCTTTAGTGAATAGTTTAACATATGCCTTTTGTTTGTATGGACTTAAAAAAATTCCCTTCACAATTTATGTTTGGCTTTCTCTGCTTGGGGAATGTATACCTTCAAATGGCTCAAACTTAGCATCTATGTCTTGGTCTATAGTCCTTTCCGACCTAGTTACTAGTACAACAGTTTAGCATTTGGTTGCATCCCTCCTAAATACATTTTGAGCCACTCTACACAAGATAAATCCTATTGTTTTATTGTAAGTGAGTATTCACTGCTCTAGCTACTTCTGCCCATGGGTTGGCTATATTCTTTCTCATTTGACAGGTGTATGTCCATTAGAGACCCCATTCAAATATAAATTAAAAACTCAATATTTGTAAGTTGTAACCAAGGAGTTATCACTTGCAGGCATGTTTATGTATACAACCTCTAGGAAGCAATTAAGAAACAAATAAAAGATCGATTTGTACAATGAAACTCAATTGGTAAGGAGGGTGAAGTAAACTTAGCCAATGGGTTGTCATCCAATATTTTGATGTACGGAAAGGCTAAAAAACGGTGCATACATTCAGTTGTCATTGTTCAAGATTATGTGTTTTTCCATAATTACTCTATGCCTCTTTGGAAAAGGGAATCATATTGGCCTTTGTGAATAAATAGGTCATGCATGCATTGTGATAGCATGACACTTTTACATGGTTTGACTCTAAATATATAATGAATTTTGGATTGAAATATTGTTTTTGTCTGTGTTGGAACAACAAACACTATTGAATGTCTTGTAATTAGGGTTCTTAAACACTGATTTAGATGTAATAACTTTGTATCATTGTATATACCACCAAGGATGCATCAGAAATCATTACAATATTGAGTGCACACTAAAAATATAAGAAATGCAATGAAAGACATAAAATTGTATGATATAGTAGAAGCTTCCTGTTTGGCCCCAAAGAACTGTCTAGGTGTGACTCTACCAGATACTCTTCCACATTGGAATGATAAAGTGTTGAAATTAGTAAAATACACATAAAACTCAACTCCACTACAAATCTCAAATGAATCTAAGGGATCATGGCAATTACTCCAAAGATTACCATATAAAAAGTTAAAACCATACTTTTCTTCCAGAAGGAAAAGTAATGAGTTCAAATCTCTAACGGACTATTACGTGCCAAAATTACATAAAATGAATAATCCAACTATATAGACCTATATGAACAAAAGTAACAAATCCGAAGAGATTTAAATCTCATTAAAGCATATTAAACTCTGAAATTACGTAAAATACAACATCCAAGTATACGCCAATTTTTGTTGCAAAGTAGGATAGCGTAGTGTTTCATGATGAGCAGTAGGGTTGAGTACCCACAAGAGCTATGCCTGGAGAAGATTTCACAAGAAGCTGGGGAAGCCTTTACAATAGGAGTTGCGTGCAGTGCCTTCTTGGAATTTATAGAAATTTTTTTACAATTATGTGAAGATTGTTTTCAATTAATTCATGTATATGACATGTGTCTTTATTTGGCAAGGAGTTTGCATATGGTAGGAAGCCATGTATCAACTCATGTATATGACGGGGTTACAACATATGTTGTTGCACTATTTAACCAATTGTATTGAATGGGCATCCAATCTGAATAGTTTACCTTTTATCATGATGCTCCAGGTCACTATTCACTTTATTTTTTACATTATCAATAGCTAATGGTTAGAAGTTTGTGCAAAATACAAATATTTTAGTGCAGATATCATTTGGTTCATTCTAAAAATAGAAGAGCTAAGGTAGATGAGGGGAGAGGTAGGCAATGGTTTTATTTATGCCTACTTAAAGGAGAGTATCATTGGGCGTAGCTTGAGGAGAGACTTATATACATTACCTAGAGATCAATGGGGTATGAGTTGTTGGAAGGTTCTCACTCCCTTTACTTGGCTCTCCTCTAGATGTTGGATAGTTGGATGACCCTATATAACTGAAAGTGGATTTTTCATAGATTTAGTAGGGAGTGCCTTGGTACACATGTATACAAAAAATAATGGTGGAAATAACTCCCATGAAATGGGTGAACGGAACCATGGAGATTGGTAGGTACATAGAGGGGAAAACAAAGTCAACTCAAGTTGTTGGTAAAGAGAAGCTTTATTTCTCCATTTAGTGAACATTGAGAAGGGAAAACACACATGACTAAGGATAGGAGGTCTTAAGAGAATCATTTGTTGTTGAATATAATCAGAGAGAAGATTACTCACATGAAGCATACTTATACAACTTTTCCACAATCTCCTATAAGGCACCCTCAGGTGGAGTGGTGTATCAATTCAATAAGGGCAAGAAAATTTTCTAGGGAGACTATCCAATTTTAGACAATGGTTAAGAAATACCATTTGAATGTTAAGTATAATAAGAAATATAATTAGATATGAAGCCTTTATTGAACTTGGAGGAGACCTTACAAAGACATTGAAACTAAAAGTAATTCATTGCAAATATAAAGTTAACTTATTAATGACAATTAAAGATAACCTTCAATTCTCCAAGAAAAATTTTAAATATTGTATTTAATAAAGAATCAAACATACTAACTGAAGTTTATAAATCAATTTCATCCAAAAAAAATAAATATTAATTGTTTATTTAAAAATTTCATAGAATTATCATAATTATGGGTGTGGCCAATTTTTAATCAAAAATATATTACTAATCAAAAGTTACAAAATAGCCACCCTTTTAAATAAACATAAGAAAATTAAAAGATAAATAATTTACAAAGATTATAAAATCATAGTCATGAAAAATATTAAAACAAAATATACTTTTGATCTAGATTTTTATAACTTCAAAATTATATATTATTAAAAGTGCAACATTTTAAATCAGCTACTAAGTGAGGCTATAGTTGTGCCTCTATATTGTTGCAATCAAGTTGAGTGCTTTCTCTAAGCAATGCACTTCAAGTAAATTGATTCATTTTTTGACTGCATCAAATTGCGTCTGTGCCACTTTTGACTCCTTGTTTTGCTTCTAGTCTAGTATTGTAGCACCTTGCTATTGTGCCTTGAGACAATTTTGACAAATAATATGTATAAATTTAGAATGTTGTTATCATAGGCTATGCCCAGCCTATACACAATTTATAGCTCTTCGAGATTGGCAGCTCTCTCATGCATTTGAGAAATATTACAAAATAATTTGTAACAATTCTATGTGCCAAAATTCTTGGCAGATCCACATGATGGGATTCCACACTCAAAGGCATGTAATGCTTCCTCCCCATAATGGGACCTCTCTCAAACAACCAAGCAAGATTCTTCCTCATAAGCTTGCTAATGGATAGGCACTGATGCTATTTTATTATTATATTCGTTCCTTGAGAGAGTTTAAACAAACAATATGTTAACTTCTTAACTCACTCAACATACATGGCACACATACTATCATGCTACCATGAAGGATCCTATTTGAATGGAGGATTATCATAGCTTTGAATATCATGGTAGCAACAACTACTACTATAGAATAATTGAATGATAGTTTTTGTGAGGAACTTCTAGGGAATTCGATTGATGACATTATGCAAAGTTCTATAAATCAACCTGGGTAATTATATCATCCCTAATTCTAGGAGCATATTGTTAGAAATCTATCTTCTCTTATCAGGTAAAATTAACATCTATTGATTGCTCTTGATAGTCCCATCTTTGCTCCTAATGACTCCTGAAGAGGCTTCTCTTCTTTCTAGTAGTACCAAAATATTTTCTTCATTATTGTACGGATGTATGGGTTTATTCTCCTAGCAGTGACAGTAGTATGTTGACAATTATTTGTGGTGGCTTTTTCTCATGGGCTTTTAATATTTGAAAGTCTATTTAATATGATTTTTCCATTGACATGAATGCAAGTTTCTTATGTCTTTTATTTTTGTTGAAATAGGGTTATTTCACTTAAGGTGAATATGAAGCTATCATAAAGGTGTAATTAATGACATTTATTATTTTACTCTTTTACTTGTTGGAAAAGCTTTCTCTGTAAGACTTGTTTTAATTTCTCTTAGCTGGCTCTTATGGTGAAATTAATTGTAATTAATGTACAAGCTATAGCTGTACATTCTTCTTGAGTATTCTACTCAAAAACTTTTTATGAATATTTTTGGTGTAATATTTTTGATATAGAAGAAGAAAATAGAAGAAGAATGAATATATCTGGTTGAGAGCAGAAAAATATTTTTCAATTTTCTATGCAGTTGTAGCTAGTGTTTAGTTTTTTTGGGTTAAATCTATATGCAAATTTGGGTTGTTCTTATCTTGTTTTTCTTTTAGTTTCTTTATTCTCCCCTACCTCTGGCCCTCATCTGGTATCAAATCCAAAGAAACCTTTGTTTTTCTATTCTATTTGAAGTCATGGCCTCCACTTCTGGTGCATCCTTGTCTAGTTTGTAAACCCCTATTTTTGTAGGAATGAATTATGAGTATTGGTCTTTAACTATGAAAGTCCTATTTTGGTCTCAAGATGTTTGAGAAATTATTGAGAATGGTTATGTGGAGCCAATAGACCAAGCAACATATAATGTACTCACACAAGCTGAGAAAGATGCCTTGGAAGAACAGAGGAAGAAGGATGGAAAAGCATTATTCTATATCCACCAAGAAATGCATGAGACCATACTCCCAAGAGTAGCAGCAACAAAGCAAGCCAAGGAGGCATGTGATACACTTCAACATTCTTACCAAGGTATGAACAAAGTAAAGGCTGCAAAGTTACAACTTCTTAGAAGAGAGTTTGAAAATTAATCAATGAAAAACACAGAGTCAGTAGACTCCTTCTTTACTCATGTTGTTGGTTTAACTAATCAAATTAAATCACATGGAGAATTCATAGAGGATAGGAAAATTGTTGAGAAAGTTCTTAGAAGTATCCCTACTAAATTTGATAATCTTGTTGTGACTCTGGAGGAAACTAAAGATTTGAGTTAGTTTAGTGTTGATGAGCTTGATGCTTCTCTTATTAATCATGAATCTAGACTAAATAGGCCAAATATGTCATTGGAAAATTATTTTTCATCTCAATTGTCTATAACTCATGGAAGAGGACAACAAAGATTTGGTCCTAGAGGTAGACATAATAATAGTTTTACATATAGTGCTGGTAGAGGTCAAAATCAAAATGTTAGAGGTCAAAATTAGAATTTCAATCACCCAAGTGGCCAAAGAGTTGATAAATCACAAGTTCAATGTCATTATTATAAGAAGTTTGGACATTATGCTAATGAATGCAAGGAAAAATAGTATGATCAACACAAACAAGGTCAAAATCAATCAAGTAATAGCACTCAAAGAAGTACTATGTTCATTGCATACACTAAAATTGTTGAAGCAATTCTTACTAACTCTTCTATTGAATGTAATGTAGTCCAAGAAAGCCCAAGTGGCATATGGTACTTAGATTCTAGGTGTAGTAATCACATGATTGGTAATGCAGATTTGTTTTCTATTTTAGATAAATCCGTTCAAACTGAAGTCACACTTGGCAACGACAACAAGGTCATAGTTTTAGGAAAAGGAATAGTTGATATTCTAACCAAAGAGGGGGAGCAGAAAACATGCCTAATGTATACTATGTTGCTAGCCTAAAGCATAATTTAATGAGCATTGGTCAATTGGTACAAAATGGATTTAGAGTGTATTTGAAAAACAATGAGTGTGTGATTTTGGATAGATTCCCAGGCAATTTGGTTATTGCTAAAGTTCAAATGACTAGCAACTACATGTTTCCTTTGAGAATAAGATGGATTATGAAGGGGACAATAGCCAAATTTGTTCATGAGATAAATAATATAAATTATGGAGCAACATTTAAGGAAGAAAATACAGACACAAAAAGTGAAGCAACATTTCAATTAGTTGTTTTAGATGATTCTTGGTTATGGAATTTTAGATTTGGACATTTGAATTTTGGAGGGTTGAAGCTATTAAATATAAAGAAAATGGTGAAAGGCTTGCCACTAATTGAAAATCCAGAAAGAATTTGTGAAGGTTGCATCTTGGGAAAACAACATAGAGAGTCTTTTTTGATAGGAAAATCACATAGAACAAGAGCACCACTGGAGATTGTACATTCAAATATTTGTGGACAAATAAAACACCATCCATAGGAGGCTACACTTATTTTCTTACCTTTATTGATGATTTCACACAAAAACTTGGGTCTATTTTCTAAAACACAAATTTGATGCATTTTCTTATTTTCAGCAATTCAAGGCACTTGTGGAGAAGAAAAGTGGCTATTATATCAAGGTCTTAAGGACAAATAGAGGTGGGGAATATGTATCTAATGATTTCATGAATTTTTGTGAATCGCATGGCATACACAAGCAATTTACAACCAATTATACACCTCAACAAAATGGTGTGGCAGAAAGGAAGAACAAAACCATTATGGAGATGGCTCTTTGTATGTTGACAACCAAACATCTACCTAATGAATATTGGGCTGAGGTAGTGGCAACTCTTGTTTATATCATGAATAGGTGCCCAGCAAAAAGTGTGAAAAACAAGATACCTCAAGAAGCTTGGACAGGTATGAAACATAGTGTTTCACATCTTAAGGTATTTTGTAGTATTGCTTATGCACATATTCCTAATGAGTTAAGGAAGAAGTTAGATAATAAAGGACAAAAACGTATATTTTTTGGCTATTCTGAAGAGGCAAAGGCATACAAGTTGTTTAATCCTATCACTAGGAAGGTTATAATTAGTTGTGATGTTCAATTTGTGGAAAATAAAGTGTGGGATGGAAGTATAGAAAAGAATGTAAATGTTGCAATTGTTGTTCCTCATGATGATATGGCAGATGAAGTGATTCCAAAAACAAGTACAATTTCAACAGTAGCACCTTCCACTCTTGGGACAACAACACATTCAATAGTTCAAGATACACCTTCATTCACTCCAAGATCTTCAATTTTTTTGTCTACACCATAAGTACAATAGACTCCACAATCAATTACATTAGTACCTACATCAGCTGGTATCCTTGGAGCAACTCCGTCTAGTACTCCAAATACTTCTACATCTTTCGGAGCCAACACTAGCAAGTATGCTACCAAGAAAAACAAGGAGTTTGAGTGAGTTGTATAATGATACAACAAATTCATTTTCAGTTTTTGCCTTATTTTCTCATGTTGATGATCCATTGACATTTGAAGAAGCTATTGATAGTGATAAATGGGCACAAGCCATTGATCTACCTGAAGGAAAAGATGTAATAAGTGTGAAATGGATTTATAAGACTAAACAATATGCTGATGGAAGAGTGCAAAAACATAAAGCAAGGCTAGTTGCAAGGGATTTTAGTCAACAACCTAGAATAGATTTCAATGAAACATTTTCTCCTGTTGCATGGATGGACACAATTAGAACAATATTGACTATTTTTGCTCACAATAAGTGGGTTGTGTACCAAATGGATGTAAAATCAACATTTTTAAATGGATATCTAGATGAAGAAGTGTATGTGAAATAGCTAGAAGGCTATGAGATATTAGGTCATGAAAATAAAGTTTATAGGCTGAAGAAATCACTTTATAGATTAAAGCAAGCTCCTAGAGCTTGGTACAACCGTATTGATTCTTATCTTATTCAAGATGAATTCCAAAGAAGCAACTATAAGCCAACTTTGTACATTAAAGTAAATGAGCAAGGTAACATTTTAATTGTGTGCTTGTATGTAGATGATCTAATCTTTACTGGTGATCTTAGCATAGATGTTTTCAAAACAACATTGAAAAGTGAATTTGAAATGATTGACTTGGGACTTATGAAGTATTTTTTGGGCATTGAAGTCCATCAATCTAATGCTGGTTTATTTATTTCTCAATCCAAATATGCAAGTGAAATTTTGAAGAGATTCAATATGGTGAAATGCAAGGTATCCCCAACACCAATCATGATGGGTTTGAAGTTAAGCAAAGAGGATGATGGACCATGTGTATATCCTACATTGTTCAAAAGGATGGTAGGAAGTATTATGTGTTTGACGGCCACAAGGCCTGATATTATGTATGGTGTAAGTCTAATTTCAAGATTTATGGAGTCACCAAAAGAGTCTCATTGGTAGGAAGGTAAAATAATATTGAGGTATGTGAGTGGTACAAAAGACTTTGGTATATTATATTCTACTTCAGATGATTTCAAGCTTGTTGGTTATACAAACAGTGATTGTGGGGGAAGTATAGATGATAGGAAAATAACATTTGGGTACATTTTTCATCTTGGTATAGGTGTTATTTCATTGGCCTCACAAAAACAACCTATGGTGACTTTATTATCAACTGAAGCTAAATATGTGGTAGCTACTAGTGTAGTGTGTCAAGCTATGTGGATGTGTAGGATGTTGAAAGATTTAGTGAAAGATCAGAAGGAAGCCACTACAATATTTTGTGATGACAATTCCACAATTGCTCTATCTTAAAATCATGTTTTTCATAAGAGAACTAAGCATATCAATACTGGGTATCATTTCATCGAAGAGCTTGTTAACAATAAGGAGATTTTCTTAGAATTTTGTAAGTCTAAAGATTAGTTTGTAGATATTTTTACCAAACCTTTGGTGAAGGACACATTTCAGTTTTTGTGAAGCTATTTAGGAATGCTTGATCATGTAAATATACTTAGTTGAAGTTTGATGCAGTTTTTCTCACCCCCAGTAGTTGTAATCAAGGGAGAGTGTTAGAAATTTGTCTTCTCCTTTCGAGTAATTACAACTATTGATTTCTCCTGATGGTGCCATCTTTGCTCCTGACGGCTCCTGAAGAGCCTTCTCTTCTTTCAAATAGTACCACAATCTTTTCTTCATTATTGTATGGATGTACAGGTTTATTCTCTTGGTAGTGATGACAGTGCATTGACAATTATTTGTGGCGGATTTTTCTCACAGGATTTTAATATTTGAAAGTATATTTAATATGATTTTTCCCTTGACGTGAATGTAAGTTGCTTATGTCATTTATTTTTGTTGCAAAGGGGTTGTTTCACTTAAGGTGAATATTAAGTTATCATAAAGGTGTAATTAATGACATTTATTATTTTACCCTTTTACTTGTTGGAAAATCTTTCTCCATAAGACTTGTTTTAATTTCTCTTAGTTGGCTCTTAAGGTGAAATTAATTGTAATTAATGTACAAGTTGTAGCTGTACATTCTTCTTGAGTATTCTGCCCAGAGACTTTTTTTGAATATTTTTAGTGTAATATTTTTTATAAATAAGAAGAATAAAATAGAAGAAGAATGAATATATCTAGTTGAGAGTGGAAAAATATTTTTCAATTGTGTATGCAGCTACAGCTGGTGTTTAATTTTTCTGGGTTAAATATATATGCAAATATGGGCTGTTCTTTTGTTGTTTCTATTTTATTTTCTTTAATTCTCCCCCGCCTCTGACTGCCACCCTTTTTAAATAAGCATAAGAAACTTAAAAGATAAATAATTTACAAAGATTATAAGATCATAGTCATGAAAAATATTAAAATAGAATATACTCTTGATCTAGATTTTTATAACTTCAACACTATATATTATTAAAAGTGTAGCTTTTTAAATTAGCTACTAAGTGAGGCTACAGTTGTGCCTCTATATTTCTATAGTTAAGCTGAGTGCTTTATCTAAGCAATGCACTTCAAGTAAATTGATGCCTTTGTTGACTACATCAAATTGCGTCTGTGCCACTTTTGACTCCTTGTTTTGCTTCTAGTCTAGTATTGTAGCACCTTGTTGTTGAGCCTTGAGATAATTTTGATAAATAATATGTATAAATTTAGAATGTTGTTATCATAGGATATGTCCAACCTACACACAGTTTACTAGGTCTTTGAGATTGATAGCTCTCTCATGTGTTTGAGAAATCTTACAAAATAATTTGTAACAACATGATGGGATGCCACACTCAATGGCATGTAATGCTTCCTCCCAAAAATGGGACTTCTCTCAAACAACCAAGCAAGATTCCTCCTCACAAGCTTGCTAAAGGATAGGCTTTGATGCTATTTTATGATGATATTCATTCGTTGAGAGAGTTTTAACAAATAATATGTTAACTGCTTAACTCATTCAGCATACATGTAAAACATTATATCATGCTACCATGAAGGATCCTATTTGAATGGAGGATTATGATAGGTTTGACTATGATGGTAGCAACAAATACTACCATAGAATAATTGAATGATTCTTTTTGTGAGGAACTTCTAGGGAATTGGATTGAGGGCGTTATGCAAAGTTCTATAAATCAACCTAGGTAATTATATCATCCCTAATTCTAGGCACATATCCCACCACCAGTTCCCATGCACATCAAATCTCCACTCCATAGGTCAAATTTTAATATTTATATGGAATTCCAAGATATATTTGAACATCAAGTTTGATGGAATAAGTGGCCAGTTTGTTGGCATTGATGGAGAATGAAATTCAGTGAGAGACTATTGCCATTCATTTTCTGTTAATCCTGACTAGATGAGGGTTTTTCTTGACTATT
The DNA here is from genome assembly GCA_007258455.2 of Sequoia sempervirens. Taxonomy (NCBI): domain Eukaryota; kingdom Viridiplantae; phylum Streptophyta; class Pinopsida; order Cupressales; family Cupressaceae; genus Sequoia; species Sequoia sempervirens. The sequence goes on along the minus strand of VDFB02364513.1, from coordinate 26,071 downwards.
TAATGAGGTATAAACCAAGAATGGTAGTTTGAATAATAGTCCTCAAGTTAGAGGATCTGTATTCCATTTAATCTATATAGGAAATTTTTGTGATCATCATTCTAGAAATATAAGCCTACTTGTGGAGTGTGAACTGTCTTTAATTATTTTTGGAATGAAGGGTCAACCATTGGCATGAAAATTTGAATCAACTAGCTCTAGATTTGAATGTGGGCACATAGTCTTCTTGTTGTGAATTTTGACATATTTTCAATTCTGCCACCATTAGCTAATGTTGTGTTTGTGTTTTATTGAATATTTAGCTCCTATGTTTCCTTTTTGAGCTTCTATGGTAATCTCTCCTTGTCTAAATTTATATTTTTTATATGAACTCTATTTTTCACCTGTACACCTCTGTTTGTACAATCCTCAAATGAAGTTCTCATGATTTGTTTGTTTTTGTACTATGGAATATCAAATTAGAGTACATAATTTTTTTTGTAGCATAAATTATCACCTATAACAATTTCACACAATGGTTTTCTCCCCCTTAACTACATGGACATAATTGAATGCCTAATTTATTCAATTATGGATTTTGTAGTGCATTTTAATATTTATTGTCAAATTGTATGTACAAAACAAATGCATTTATTTAATATTTTGTCCTAGGAAACCTAGTCCCCCTATTTTGGCTCCAAATTTAAATATGTTAGTGGACATTTTATCATTTGAATTTCAAATGTCCAGAGTCGGTTGTCTAGATTTAAATTTTGATAAATTAGAATAATTTCATATAAATACCTAGTTATTATATCATTTGAAGGACATCTAGAAATTATTGGCCAAATTGGTGATCAAGAGCATTACCAAGCAAGTCAAGAGTAGCATTTTAGAGATTTATTGTAGAAATTCAAGATCCAAGCATCATGTCAAAGTGTATGTGAGTTTGTTCATGTTCATGTTATCATATTGTTTCTAAAGACTAACCCTTAAAGGTCTCCAAGAAAATCAAGCCAACAACAATCAATCCGACAATAATCAAGCCATGAGGAAAATTGTATGACTTTAGTCCTTCAAGTAAGCCATTTTTGGAGTGGTGAATTATAGATCATTGTTGATTTATCATTCTTATATCATTTATTTTCCTTATCATTGACATTGTGATTGTGGAAGTGGTAAAACTAACATGAGGTTTGACTAAGGCAAGCCCCTAAATGGATGAACCCTCTCTCTCTATTTTCATGTGCAAGTTTCAAATTTGAAGAAAAAGTGGGAAGTTTGAAGGTCAATTATTCATTACTACATTCGAACCCTACACCTTGACAACAAACAAAAAATCAATAATAGAATTGTTTGAAAATGTGACAAGAAGGAAACAAAATCTCTAATATAACTCCTAAGGACTACAAAAACAAATCAGAAGTTGGTCAACAAAGAAACTATCGCTAAAGGTGACTTAATCATCCAAATTGAGGCTCAAATTCACATCATATGTGTGCATTATCTTGTTCTATCTATTTCAATAGTCTAAATTTTTCTTTGATATTTTATACTTACTATATTTGTATGAAAACTAAAATTTGCATCATTAGCCTAGTCATAGAATTGCATTTCATCCCTAAATTCATTCTAGATTTCCAGGAAAATGCAAGTTGACTCACCTTTTAGGTTGCAAGTTAGTCTTATACCTTGTCCAAATCCATCAAACCCTCACTACCCCAAACCCATATATGAAATATTTGGAAATGGTGTCAAACCCTAGAGTGCAATCCCGAGGGTTTCCTTTTTCCTATGTTTCATTTTGGTGAACCTGACATATTAAAATTATATACCTTTTGAAATTTGAGTTAAATTATCCTTGATCTAGGTTTAGTATTGAATTATTTTGCATTGTTCATTTAGGCATTTATTTTTTCATCATAAAAGACATAAAAGTTCAAAAATTTGCATGTAATATTGCATTATAGGTTGCAATAAGGTTAATTTCAGTCATCTTAAGTCTAATTTACATTCAAATTGAATTTAGAAATCTACATTAGGTCATTTAAATTTGAAAGTATTCATTACATTCATTCAGGCATCTTTCATATAGCTCAAAAAGTGAAAAAAAAAATTGTTTTGTTTCAAAATTGTATCAAAATTATCATTTTAATATTCTGGCATATTAGGGTCAGTGGATTATTTCATTCTAGACCTAGAAATTACATTTACATTTGTTATTCATTGCTTGAAAATATTACAAATTGTTGCACACTTGCATTGTGATTACATAGTCATAAAATGGAGCAAATTTTAGAAAATTATTAACTTTTAAACTTGTTTGTGCATAGATCTAAGATCCTTAAGTAGTATAACAAACAACCAAACTTTGAAATTTATGGAAGTGTATACTTGACATAGTTAGCCTAGGCAACTTAGTATAGCTATTTTTAGCTCAGATTTCTCTTAGACCCATGTTTTTGTGTTTATTGTCTTCTTTTGTTGTCTAATTTTTTCTTGAGTGTTTTTCTATGTTTGTTTTGCAATTTAGTGATCACAGTGGGTACACCTATATTTTTGAAACTCAAATAACCTTAACAAGTTAGTGTGGACTATTTCCAATAATTCATTGAGATGTAGTTGTATGCTAATAGAATCTCATGCTATTGTTATATCGATTGTGGATCATAAGCCTTGCAACTCTTTCACTTAAGGTATTGCCAATACCATGCCCATCTTGGAGTCAATCCTTATTATGAGTGTACTAATGATAACTTCAGAAACAAGCACCCTTATTAATGTTGAGATTTTTTTCACCCATGTTCTTGAACACAAACTAAAATAATTAGAGAAAGACTTAGAGGGATTGCAAGCTATTTGAGTATTGAATCTTCAGTTGGTCTAATAGTTCATAAGGAAATTGATTGATGATGCCCAACAATTAGAGATTTTGCATAGCCTGGCTCACATTATGGATGTCAATATTCCTATGATGGCTAGTTGTACTCAAGCTTTTAGGCACACTTAAATCCAAGCAAGAAGTCAAATCTCTCTCCCTAAAACTATTTCCTCTATCCCCACATACACATTTCCAACTATAGTTTCAATGATACAACAAACACATGGAATAACTCTAACCTTAGGGATTTCAAGTGGAAACCCTTGTAGTTTCATGACATCAAATGTGAGACCTCAATATTCATCCCCTATTATAAACTTGCAACATACTAGTCCACCAAGAAATTACACAATCCCACTATATTCACCACATTCTCAAAACATGTCAAGCAATGATTCTATCATAAATTAGCTATTGCAAAATGTAACATCATTCCGAAAAAAATTATCAACATTAAACCAAAATAAAAATGGAAAATCATCACAATATGTCGAAAGGAGCCCACTGTCACTTGAAATATTTAAAACATCCATGCCATAAAATATTGAGATGCCTAGATTTGACAAGTACAATGGTAAAGGAGATCCTAATAGTCATTTATCAGCTTATACGGTATTGTGTAGTGATTTCATCTTCGAGGATAAGCTCCTAGCTAAACTATTTCCTAGGTCATAGAAAGGCATGGCCTTGGAATGGTTTTTCACATTTCTAAATAACTCGATACATTCATTCAAAAAACTTTTTGATGCATTCATCCAACACTCTCAAGCAAATATTGGTCTTGAAATTACATTAACTAATTTAGTGAGGTGAAAACAATTAAAATATTAAAAAGTAATAAACTTCATAGGGTGATATCAATTAATTTACTCACAAATCAGCTATGCTCATGGGTATGTGTAGGATCATCATGGAAAAAATAGGCCCTTAAGTGGCAAAAAATTCAGAAAAATCAAAGTTAGGAAAATTGACGTAAAATTTTGAATAAATTATCTATATCATTTCAAAAAAATGTAACAATATAATCTATAGCAAATTGAATGTAGTTTCTTAACTATTAGGTTTTTTTTTTTTTTTTTTTTTTAAATCCATTTTGGGTGAAAAATTCTGAAAATTTCAATGTAGTAGTACTTAAATTTCAAGGAAAAAAGGCAGGGTGTATGTCTGACCACCTTAAATCAATAAATAAAATGATAATATTTTTTTTATAACACCTTAGATAAGCAGAGGACTCATGTCCAGATATTTTTGTAATCTCTTTTCCAAGTAAATAAGCATCATGCACTTTTGTCACAACTTTTAAAAAATATAAAAACTCATATGTTTGACCACCTTAACTTGGTTAAAACTTCATGAAATTCATTTTTTTTAATCCTATAGTATGTGAAGCATAGAATGTGACACATGTTTTAGATTCAAAAAATATGACACCATTTGAAATCTATAGATATTTTTCAATTAGCCTATTAATCAGGACTTTAGTCATAATTCAAATAGAAAATGAATAATAATTATTTATTAAATTCAAAGTAAATAATCATTTATATTAGTGGAAAGCTGAGAATCTCCTTTAAAAACCCTTTTTGTTTCATTAATTTTGGGAAAAAAATGGTTGTCACCCACATACCCATCATATTGCCACTTTTTGGCCCATCATGATCTTGCACATACCCTCATCCTAATTGAACTTGGTAGCAATGAGGAGCCCCCAAACCCTAGCTCTGACAAAGAAGTCCCTTGTGGCAATGGATTTAGATTATAACAATGAAAAAGGTAGTGCATATGATGGTGATGGTGATGGTTTATTGGTTGAAGAAGAGGGTGAGGATGGCAACATTTCTATAGATTTGGTTTCTCTAGTTGAATCTCTTGGATTTGTTGGTGGCAGCTCTATTTCTATCAATGATCTAAATTTTTTGTTTAAGGGTTCTTTCAAGATTTTTGAGTACATAAATATGATGATGAGCTCCCCCTTGACATTCTCTTGGAGGCCCAATTAGTAGCGAAGCTACGTGTTGATCCCCTCTTTTTTGTGGGGAACAACAATATGTTGGATCATAAGGAGGATTTGTTCCTTCTCCATAGGGGCTGAGTTGGCAAGGGTTTTTTCAAGCTAGTTTTCAATGGATTTTCTCTTAAGAGGGAATTTCCACTACCCCCTCCCAAGACCCCTACCTCTACCTCTATATTTTCTTGAACCACTTTTTCTTCCTTCCACTACCACAAATTTTTTGATAGAAGTGTTTGAGTATTCCCTCTCTCTTTAAGGTGGCTCAACCCTTGGTTCTCCCTATTGTGGGTTGCAATGGGATTTTGTTGAGTGGATTCCCCATTTTGTGGAGCTTGAGTATCCTCCTCCATGTGGAAGCTTTGTTTTTGGTGGGGTTTCTTCTAAGGCCTCTTCTCGCTAGGATGTGATCAAAGTTGCTAGTGCTCCTCTTGCTCCTCTCACTATTCTTGATATGTGGATTGATATAAATTTGGTTGGTTTGGAAGTAGAACTTATTGGTAGATTTTATGGCTTTAGACTAAGTATTTTTGTTATTCACAGGCGAGCTTCAAAGCATTGTCTATTCTTGATATTTGCATAATGGCCTTCATGAATGGGTTCTTTCTTTTCTCCTTTCATTCCTTGGAGGAGTACACTTGCATTTTTCAAGAAGGCCTTTGGTGTTTTGGTAAGGACTTTCTTCACCTTCAAAGTTGGTATGTTGTCTTTAAGGCTATCTTAGGATTCATCTTTTGTATCTTTTTTCTAACTAGTTTATCATTTTTTGCAAGGACTATGTTGTGTATCACTATCCTAGCATCAATTCCTAGCATGTCCACATAAGTCCAAGCAATTTTTTTTGGAAATTCATGAAGTAAAATTACATGGTCTTCCTATTCATCTTCGTCAAGGAACTTTCCTATCTTAATCACTTTCTCCTTGTTAGTGATATCCATTGGTATGTTAATTGTATCTGTAATACCCCTCATGTTGTTTGGACTTGATACTTCTATGGTTTTGATTGATACTTTGAGACTGTGATTGTTATTACTTATTGTTTAATTTGGTTTTAGTAATACATTGTGATGCAGTGGTTTAGTAATTAGTTTATGATGTGATTAGTTAGTTAGCAATGTTACTTTACATCTAATGTTGTATTTGTTAGTATAGCTTTGGTGTTCACGAGTACAGGGTAGCACCACTTGTTTATGAGTGGCCTACTACACTGCAATTCCTTCTCACGATATGATTCTTTGATTATATACATATGTTACTTGACATTTATTGGTATGCAGGAATTGTAGGAATTAAGTCTCAATTCCACCTATTTCGACAAGATAGGGTGAGCATTAAATTAACCCAATGGGTATAATGTTGAAGAAGGGAGTTGATTAGGAAGTGTCCCCGTCCAAAGTCCATCATCCCGTTGTGAGTTTGTTGTGTCATGATTGAGGTTTTGTCCTTGTCATTGTGTAGTTTGATTGTTGATTAATTATTTTAATTATGGTTAGTGGTAATTTAATTAATCTTATTTTATAAGATTAATTAATGTTGTCTTGTTGCTTTAATTAATTGTAAGTTAGTTAAATGTTGAATTTAAAATATATTGTAAATTTAAATGTTAGTTAATAAATTAAAAGTGTAAGAAATTAATTTAAGTTAGAAATGATGATGATAATTATATATTATCTTTTTCCTAATATTAAATTAGAAAAATTTGTAGAGAATATCTTGAGAATATAATTAATTTTTAATTAAAATTGTGAGATAAGTGTGTGCTTTTAAAAAGCAGGAAACAAACCAATGATTGAAGAGGATTTTTGAGGAAAAAAGATGCAAGTTTTATTGATTATTATTTATTTTTATTGGGAAAATATTTTTTTAGACACACAAGGGTTTTTTCTGGTTTTTGGTCTGATAAAGCAAAGAAAAGATAGGTTTTTGTTTTGTGCTTCTTGGTGAAAGTTGTTCTATAAGAAAAGAATTGTTTTGAAGAAAAGACTGATTGAGAAGAGAGCTTAAGGTAGGAATTTGAGAAAAATCTATAGAGGGGATTCTACATTGAACGAAGGACTCCAAGTTCCCTTAAACTTATTGTTTTTCTACTTTTTGTTTCTGTAAACAAAATATTGCCTGCCATGTTTTAAAGTTAAATACTCTACATTTTGAAAGAGGCTTTCTTTGATCAAAATTTTTTGTTGTTAAATCTTTGAATTTATCTATTTGAAAATTATAGTTAAACATTTCAATTTCTTCGATAAAATTGAGTTAGGAAAATATTGCTTTGGAAGTGAAACTCATTTTATCGTGGGTTGAATTTACATGGTTAGATTTATATTGGGTCTATTAAAAAATCTAATTGTTTAATATTGATCGTTTTGAATCTCTTGATGTATAGGTATGGATATATATATACTTACTGCTCTTTTTATAAAAAAAAATATATATTTTTTTAGATTTCGAAATTGTATGTAGAATGAAATATGTTATCAAAATAAATTGGATTTTCAGAAATCGCCACTTTTAATCCAGCTCCAATTTTACTTTAAAATTAAAATAAAATAAAATAAAATAAAATAAATAAAACAAAATTATGGGGGTGGGGTCCGGTATTTTATGACTAAATTAAATTTTGCATTATGCATACATGGGTCATATTAACCAAGGTGCCACCGCGACAACCAAGGCGGCTGGATGCAGCCTATATGAGTATCTATGTTTGCTATTTCATTTGGTATTTCAATTTAATATACAGGTGATTTTTATGTTATATATATATATATATATATATATATATAAAATATATAACTAACATAAAAATCACATGTTGATGTTTAACGAGGGTCTTTTCATTGCTTGTGTTATCTTAGAAGGAAAATATCCCAAACCAAATTTTGTTTCTTGTGTGTTATGTTCTATAGGAACACAAATGCCTTGTTCTTTCCTTCCACATCCTTTTCCACTATAACCAAGTTTTTTGATAAGCTCATAACCTCTTCCATAAAGTTTCTCCATTTCTTTTAGGTTTGGTGGTTGTTGATAGTCTATCTTGTCAAAGTTTGTTGTATAGCTTGTGTGTTTTTTTAGAGTAGATGATGTAGATGCTTGTGAGTTTTCTTCTGAATTTTGCATTGACATTACCATTGGTTTCTTTTGTTTTTTAGTTTCTTTTGTTGTATTTTTTCATTCTCCCATAAATTTTGGAGTGAATTCTAAAGAACCCAATCATCTTCCAATAACTTTGACACTTTTTCCATATCTTGTTTCTCTTCTTTCATAGGTTTTATCTTTGTTCAGTTGGAGTTAATGTGTTTAGAGGACTTGTTGTTCCTTTTTCAACTTGTAAGCAACTTTCATGCTCAAGATCTACTTCAATTTGGTATACTTTGTTGTTATAGATATACTACATGATACAATGAAGAATCGAAGGCACTACATACATCTCATGAATCCAAGGTCTTTCTAAAATAATATTGTATGAAAGATCATGAGGCATAACATCAAAAAGAGTTTGTAATGTAGCCTTTCCAACAGTAATGGGAAATGTAATCACACCAAGTGGTTTCTTTCCTACATTTTCAAATCCTCGAATTGATAATGAATGAGGTTCAATTCTTGATTTATCCATGCCAAGTCTATCCAAAGGGGTCACACTACACACATTAAGGGATAAGCCATTATCACCAAGGGTTCACTTTATTCCTATCCTATTGAAGATAACTATTATCATGAAGGAATCATTTTTATTTCTCATCTCCAAGGGAGGTAGCTCATGTTGATGAAAAGTAATATCTATGTTAAATGTATTCATTCCTTGAATTAAGGGCTTTACTAATCACTTAAAACATGCTACTAGAGGGAACCACATTTGTTTGCAAGGCTATTTGAAGCATAGTATGATAATTGGGTGAATTTTGAATTAGGTTTGAATGGGGATATCTTTGTGAGAGTATTCTTTTGTTGTTCAACAAGATCATACTCCTTCCCACTATGTGAAGGAAAATGAGGAGCACTAGGCAAGATGGGTTGAGGAAAAGGTAAGGATGTTCAAGTTGTTTTTCTTGATTGTGGATTGTTTATAGTGTTATATGTATGAGCCATGGTATTATAACTTGATTTCTATGAAGCATTATTCTTAGGTGGTTCAAGGGTGAAAACGGGTTTGTTTTGAATTTTGTTTTTAGGTGGGTATAGGATGATTTGAGGTTGAATCACATTAACTTCTCTTTGTTTTTGTTTTTTGTAACAAGCCTTAGTGGATGAATCTTACTAGATGAAATACTTAAGGGCTTCATCTAACATGTCAAATTCATCAGTACTACAAGGCTTGAGGGTTGTGTTAACTTGGAAAAGGAGATTTTACATACTCAAATAACTATGCTTTCTCTAAGAGGTCCATTGGTTTATAGGTGTTTTGGTTTTGTTTTCTAATGAATACCAAGTGTAATCTAATCTTATCAAACTATGAACTAATGCTAGAAATAAAAGTGAAATAATCTTATTCTATCCACAATTGAAATGAAACCAAATTAAGCTAGATCTAATGAAAAGAATGAAATAGAAACTCAGTAAACTAAAATAGATATCTAATAATAATAGAATAAAACATAGGAATGAATCTTTTAATGTTGTAAAATGTAGATTTAGGTTTGATACAGGACTAAATCACCCAAAGGGGAATATGAGTCCTAATTAGGGTTTTTGAAGGGTACAAATGTTGAAAAACAATCAACACGCCAATTTCACCTAAATGGAATGAAATATAATCAATTAAGTGAATAGGATTAAATTAAAGTGGGACATGTGCATCATGTGAAGTGATGCAGTGATTTGGTGGCCAGTTAAGCCAAGTCAGTGTCCATCATGAAATAGGGTGTGGTCGACCTTTTAGGAGATGGAACACAAAATAAAGGGAAAGGGATCAATCCTATTTCACTCTTAGTTCATTCAAGGAAACCCTAGAGGTCTCAAACTATCAATTCAATTGAGAGAAATAGATTGCTACAAGGTATCCTTGGGTGTGATTAAAGAAAGGGGGTTCACCACTAATCAAGTGCTTAGAAAGAAAGAGATAAAAGCAATATGAAAAACAATATGACAGAAAATAAAACTTGAAATCAAATTGATAAATAGAAAGATATAGAAAGGAATCAAGAGGATTGGAGATGACTAAGAAAGATATGAAAACCTTAAATTTTGTTGTTTTTGAATTGTATTGGGACCCTTATGCTAGACAGGGCGGTTTAGTCCTAGTTTAGGGTTTTTGGGTAGAAACTGGAAACTTAAAGTGACAAGTTTAAATCTACTAAAATCTAGTAAAAGTGCTATACTAGGACTCATACACCCAAGGGTGGAAATTTAGTCCCATTATAATTTTCTAGAAAATAAGGATCTAAATATGTTCTCCTATCTTTGCACTTCTTTCCTATGCTTTCCAAAATTCGTTTCTGGATCTGAACTTGCTAAAACTTTGCAAAATAAAATATTGTGTTGATTTTCTTATGGGTGGTTTTCCTTGGTCAAACCCCTAGTTTGGTAATTAAACCTTGATAGAAATAATAGATCTTGAAATTAAATGTGTATAAAATTCCTAATCTTAAGTGCATCTAAGATTAAGAGATCTAAACTGCAAGGAAACCCTATCCTAATGTGCTAGAATAGGATGTGCAAATGAAACATAAAGATGATGACTCACTTTGGGAGATCTCTAATCACCCTAATAAGCCAAACTAATGTATGTACCTTCCTTTATGTAGAAAGTAGAAAGATAATGGAAGATGGAATCACTTAGAAGACAAGTAATTAGGATTGGTTCAATGGCTAGTTGCATCTCCCCAACCTAGAACCCATCATGATTCTCCATAGGAAACCATCATCAATCCTTGAAAATGCTAGATCTTGAATTCAAAGTGAGTTTGAAGACCTACAAAAACACTACAATGCTACTACAAGACTTCAACTTTATTTTCTCCTTGCTCTTGACTACTTGAAAATCTCTCCTAAAGGATCTTGCTTGAAAGTTCTAGGATTTCTTAGCTCAAATAATGATTCAAAACCTTACTTTTATAGGAATCTCATCCAATTTACCATTTATTATATCCCAAACGCTGACATTTGTGAAATTTGAATTAAAACTTGACTTTTTCTTCTCAAACCCTAAAAAGGGGCCAAATGGGACTCATACACCCAAGGTGTATATTTCCAAAATGATGAACACAACTGGTTGAACCTTCATTCCAAAACTAATTAAAGGAAGTTCACACTCCATAAGTAGGTGTATATTTCTAGAATGATGAACACAAAACTTTCCTATATAAATTAAATGGAATACAGATCCTCTAACTTAAGTATGGTTATTCAAAGTACCATTCCTAGTTTATACCTCTTTAAACAGTCAAGCAAAACCCTCATCTAGTCAAAATTAATAGTAAATGAATGTTAACAGTCTTGCATTGAACTTCATTCTCCATCAATGCTAGAAAACTAGCCACTTATTCCATCAAACTTGATGTTCAAATATATCCAAGTATTCCACATAAATATTGAATTGTGACCCATGGAGTGGAGATTTGATGTGCATTGGGACTGGTGGTGTGATATGTGTCTAGAACTAGGGATGATATGATTACCTTTTTTTATTTATAGAGTTTTGCACAATTCCCTCAATCCAGTTCCCCAAAATTTCCTCACAAAAACCATCATTCAATTATTCTATGGTAGTAATTGTTGCTACCATGGTAGTCAAAGTTATGATAATCCTCCTTTCCAATAGGATCCTTCATGGTAGCATGACAGTATGTTTTCCATGTGTGTTGAGTGAGTTAAGAAGAACTTATTGTTTGTTAAAACTTTATCAAGGCATGAATATCATCATAAAATAGCATTAGAGCCTATCCATTAGCAAGCTTGTGAGGAAGAATTTGTCTTGGTTGTTTGAGAGAGGTCCCATTATGGGGAGGAAAAATTGCATGCCATTGAGTGTGGCATCCCATTGTGTGGATTTGTCAAGAATTTTGGCACTTAGAATTGTGAAATTCTATTCCATAATATTTCTCAAACACATGAGAGAGTTGTCAATCTCAAAGAGCTAGTAAATTGTGTGTAGGCTAGAAACAACCTATGACAACACCATTCTAAATTTATACATATTATTTATCAAAATTGTCTCAAGGCTCAATAGTATAGTGTTGCAATACAAGACTAGAAGCAAAACAAGGAGTCAATAGTGGCAAAGAGGGGATTTGGTGCAATCAACAAAGGCACTCATTTGGTTGAAGTGCATTGCTTAGAGAAAGCACTCAACCTGACTACAAAAAAATAGAGGCACAACTATAGCCTCACTTAGTAGCTGATTTAGAAAGTTGCACCTTTGGAATATAGTTTTGAAGTTATAAAAATCAAGATCAAGTGTATATATTTTTAAAATATTTTTCATGACTATGTTCTTATAATCTTTGTAAAATATTTATTTTTTAAGTTTCTTATGCTTATCTAAAAAAGGTGGCTATTTTGTATCTTTTGATCAATAATATATTTTTGTCTCAAAATTTTCCATGCCCATGATTATGATAATTCTATGAAATTTATAAATAAAAAATTAATATTTATTGCTCCTAGATTAAATCAATTTAGAAACTTCAGTTAGTATGTTTCATTCTTTCTTAAATACAATATTTAAAATTCTGCTTAGAGAATTGAAGGTTATCTTTAGTAGCGGCTAATAAGTCAACTTTATGTCTGCAATAAATTATTTTTAGTTGAAATGTCTTTGTAAGGTCTCCTCCAAATTGAATAAAAGCTTCATATCTAATTATATTTCTTATTATCGTTAACATTCTGTAGACATGCAAAATACGCATAAATGTCAATCCAATGGTTTAATCAAATAATCTTCATTTAATCAAATCTAACATGTCATCTTTCAAGTTAAATAAATCCACTTCATCATTACATCATTTCAAATAAATCAATTAAATCCTAACACTTCATTAATTAACCTTTATCTTGCATCATCCCTTTAATTAAATAAATCAAACATTCATTTAATTAAATCCCAAATTCATATTTCTCCCCTTTTGATTTAGATAAATCAAATATTCAAGTCAAAGGGGCCAAATCATCCTAATCATCATTAAGCTAATCTAATCCTAATTAGCCTAACCTAACTACCCATCACATTCTCTAGATTTTGCCACTTGCACAAATAAATCAATTTATTGATTTATTAAAATCATCATTTTCACTCAACATGGAATCTTTGAGGAATATTCCCTCAAGTTTGAATTCAAAATCAAGTGGACATATACATCCAATAAAGAAATTAATAAGCTCTTACATGTCCCTTGCACAAGTCAAACTCAACATTAACTATCAAATTCAAATTGAAAACTCCCTCTCTTGGGCGCATTTCCCAAATCTTGCACATCCCTCAACCTATGGCAAGTTGACAAGCGGCCTCTTTTCATTGGTATATTCTTTGTCCCACATTCATCCATTTGGTTTTTTCTCTCATCAAAATAATCTATAAATGAAAGCTTCATCTTTTATCAAATCCTCCACAACTCCACAATCTTTGTATCTCATCCACAATATCTTGCAAAGTCACTCTCTTCAAGAGAATTAATTTTTCCCACCATCACTCCATCATCATCACTGGAATTATATCATTTAGTTTATCTTAGCAAAGGAATGGGAAAGGTATATTTTCCACAATAGCACCAATCCACTATGGGATAGGATTCATTTCATGTTTTCATATGCCGTTGCTTGGTTTTGTTGTTTATTTCATTTGCATTTATGAAGCATTGATGTATTATTCCATAGGGATGTCTTATTTGATTTTCTTAAAGTTTACTAATAGTTGTTTGTTTTGAGAAAATGCAGATTCGACATCCACATTAAGGTGCCCACCATGGGGAAATTTACATCTATCTATAATTTGTAGCTTACATTTGTTAGTAGACTGCTTGCTTTTAGATTTGTTCAAAACTAAGGATGTATCTCTTTCTTGATAAGGTTGTATGCCAATATCTATTTTAAGATTCCAATTGCTTCTTGAAGTTGTTGTTCCTCAAATATAGCATGATCAGAAATATTCAATAGGTTTTGATTTCTTGCTCCTTTTTTCTATGATTATATTTTATCATGCTATTAATACCACTCAAGAAGCTCCTGACATTTTCATGTAACCAAGCTATTGCCGTCATTCAGTCTCACAGTCACACCCTTGTCCATGGCTTTATTGATTTTCTCTAAATTTTCCTGCCTTACAACTATTTCCATAAGACCTTCAGTTCATTGTTTTGCATTGTCTAGTCGACATTGCCATAGGAGGCCATAGTTCTTTGTTGTAGGTCTCTCCTTCAAGAGGTCGCTCTGAGGCATTTTCTAGTATGGCTCATTATTTTATCTGTATGGATGTTCTTGATGTACCTTGTAGAAATCGACCCTAGCTTTCCCTCTTGCACCACTTTAGTCGCATTTATTTTGAAGCCTGGTTCATATTTTTTTTCTTTTTCTTTGCAACAAATCTAAAGTTCACTTTAACAATGGCAGTTTGAAATATCAAATTATTGTATTTCTAATTATTTGTTTACAAGCAGACGCTAGGAGAGATTATTGAGGCTTTCAAAAGTAGTAATAAAAAGTCTGAAGAGAGATTACCATGAAGAACAATTGAGGTTTAATATCTGTTGCAGGCCTTTCAAATCAATGATAGCAGTCTTTGTTGCCAGTCGTCATACTAGCTATCAACATTGGAGGTTGAGGTCAAGGCTACCAATCCTCCTAATTCACACTGTTGTCTTTGCCAATATTTTAGCTTTCCCCAACCTTGTGAGGATTCTGCAACATTGCGTCCTTTTGAAGCATTTTGTCAAATAGTTAAATGCCTTGGTCACAAAAATAATATAATGTAACTACAATCAAATGTGGTAGCATAGTGCTAGGAATGAGTATGAACCATTCATTATTTGATGAGTTTGGCACAATGGAATTCATAATGAAATTCTCTTTTGTACAACCAATAGAAGCAACTGATATTTTTTCTTAAAATGCTTAAAGTCACTGCATAATATTGCCTTTGCAGCTGATTTGACAGTGTTTTTATTTTTATTTTAGCAACTTGTGAGTCATGCACCCAGTTATCCTTAATGCTAATTAAACATGGGTGAGGCGCATAGATAGATTTTTTGTATTCATTAATGCTAATATTATTATGCTTTCCTTTCATTCTCTAGTCCCTCAACAACCTGTTTATGTTAAAAATATCAACTTAGTGATTCTAGGATAGAGATGAAGAAAGTATATGTGAAAAGCTAATTTGCATATTCTTCAGCTACTTTTGTATGCATCGACATGCTAGGAAGGATTTCAACATAGGTTGTGGAGCTTAGCTTTACACCAGTTAATCGCATCAACTTGAAAGTTTCTAAAGCATTTTAAATCTATTTTGTGCATATCCTACAGTAGCTTCATTCCCTAAAACCACATTGATGTGAACCATTTTGTCAAATAGTTCATGCGACTTGTTTATGCCTTCACACATTGCATCCTATCAAACTGTTCATGTCACTTGTCTATGCTTACACGTGTTGCATCTGCATCCCTTGTTGTATTCCTGTCAAACTATTCATGTGACTTGATCTATGGTTCCGCGTGTTGCATGTGCATCTACCAGGGAGGGAGGATGCGAAAAGAGTTGGGGAATTTTCCTTTTAACCTATCAACTACATTTTCTTGAAATTTTTTAAAGCCTCTTGCAATTTGTGCTTTCCTCAGATTGCTATAACATTCTATTCTTAATTTCTTTTCAAAGATGTTACAGCCACATACCAAAACGCATGAGAGGAATGCAACACCATAGATGCATAGTAATGACAGTCTGTCATGACAAAATGATGCCACAAATACCTTTGAAAGGCAACAATCACATCACAAGCCTTTGAAAATGAAGTTAGAGGTGTTCTATGTCATGGAATGGTGGAATAGTCTCTGAAGGCGGATTCATAGACTTGGTTTTTAATTGAGAACCTACATTCCAATATCCTCCAACCTCTTCTCTTCATAAAAGGCATCATAAATTTTTGCACTTTTGATCTCGCCTTTCTTTTACCTATTTTCCTAGATAGCAGTGGGCGAGTGCTTCGTGGGCTTCCAAAGGCGTGATATTCATGTGGGTCTATTGCATGATAGGCATGTTAGGAACCACATAAATTATGCTGTCATGTTTGGGTTGTTCTTAGCCAGAACGATGTTATCCCTCTGCCACAAAATAGCAGTAGTAGAGTATGTGGGTGCCTACGAAGGTCAATGCAATAATAAATGCCACAGATCTTGTGTCCCAGGTGGGAAGATTATGTTTGTGGATCTTTAGTCCTAGCTTGTCAGGCACTTGAAACTTATCATTAGCCTGCTGAGCATTTTGAATTTGCTATTACACACATTAAAAGCAAGTGTTGCAACACTTTTCATATGCATTTAACTAGTACTTCTTTTTGCATTGATTGGTGTTAGTGCAATGTATTATATCTCTATGTCTTGTGAGCTACACTATTAGAGTTTGATTTACTTTCCAAATTTTATATAGATTGCACCATCATGATATCTATTTTGTTTTTTGGTAGCATTGAAGTGCATGTAAGTGTTGATAGTATCAGATGAGCATCCACCTAATCACACTTTTCCTTTAATATTTGCTTGTCTTTGTCTTAGCTTGTGTTGATATGTTTCTTGAAGCTTTTCCTTTACAGCAGTCGGTGAGCCTTTAATAGAAGATTTAGGTGACTGACATTGAATTTGAGTGGACGTGCAACTCAAAGGACATTTCTTCAAATCTTCTTAAGCTGTGTTTTGTTTGTTTGTTTATTGGCACCTTCCATTCAAGCCTTTTATTTTGTTCACAGCAATAACAATGTTTTTTTTTGCACTCACAGTGATGATATTACTTACTGAAGGATCACACATCACAGTAAGACATTCCCACTAGGCCAGGAACTCATAACTTTGGTGGTTCAAACTTAACAGGATTTGAATGCATGTAAGAAGGTTCATGGCTCAAGGGTTTGACTTCACCAATTCTCTATACCAAATAGCTGAGGTTTTTGATAGTCCAAGTATTGGAAAATTGTTTCAATCGAAATAATCCACCTACCACTATTTTTTCAATCGAAATAATCAAGATATGCCTACCTTATTTGAGTGTTGTGCTATGCACCAACTGGTTACAAGTTTCCAATACAAAACTAGCTTAGATATCTTTGATTAATTAATAATTGTCCATGATTTTGTCAAAGCATTAACTATCAGTCCAAAACATCAGGGGTATTTATCTTGGGTGAAAGATCAATGGGTATGTGGCTAATGTATTTGAAAGCTACTTTTTTTTGTTCATTAGGCTTTGTTCATAAATGCATGAGTTAACATTTTCCTTTATGGTTGCAGAATCATACACTTAGAATTAATAAGTGCAGGGTACCCGTATTGATGCTTCATCTATTATAATAAGTATTCAAAAGCATTAGTCTTTTTGTTGGAAAACGTTTTATTGTTTGGAATTAATGTTTAAAACAAATTAAGTAACTTAATCATCACATAACTATCTTTCTTATCTTGCAGGGAGGGATTTTGTTTGCACATGAAACTTGTAACATTAAAACATTGGAGGCAATCTTTGAAGATTTTTGGAGTTGAAGAAAATTAAGCACTTAACGTGAACTTGACAAAAGCATTTTTAAATGCTTAGGGATTTCATTTTGGCTTTTATTTTCAATTTTAGGCCAACTAGATCAATTTGGATTTAAAGCCAAGCATTGATTTGATTTCTTCAAAGTTTGCTAAAATTGAACATACAAACATACTAGACACTATTTTTTGGGGCTAAAATCAAAGAATCAAACTTCACACATCATTTTGGTGCTTTAAAACGAATCAAAACCATTGTGTTGTGTATTTAAAATGAACATGTGCTACATTCTTTTGTGAGAGCTTACTTAAACTAAATTCATTGAAAAAGGACGTATGCGCTTCTCTCACACTTTATAGTGATCTTGAGAATCAAAAGGCTTTTTTCATGATTTTAGGTTAAGACAAAGCAATCACCTCCACACTTCCTTTTTGGGTCTAAAATTGAAAAAATCTTGTGCAAATGTGAATGAATTTATTACATGTGTTCTCCCTTTGTTTCTAAATAAGGGTTGATCAAACTATGAATAAGTTTATTCACTTTTTTCTATCTTAGAGAGCCTACCTTGGGGAAAATTTACTCACCCAAGGGAACGACTCAACCGGTAACACTCTAAAGCCAAGAGTATTTCCAATTGGGATATAAATGTGGGTATTGGAGTAAACGTCAGTATCACGCGGTTGGCTCCGACGAGATGGATCCGAAAGGGGAATCTCATTGTATGAGTCAATCTCCACAAATGGAAAGTTTGAAATAAAACCCTTGTTTGTAGTGGCCTATTAACTGATTCACTGAGTTTATCAAAGTGGTGCATTAGAACTTAGATTCCAAGAAGTCACTTACCATGTTTGATCTTGGTTAAAATATAGAGGTTAAGACTTCATTCTTAACATACCTTTATATTTTTTCCTTGATTGCATGTAAAATCATCTCTTCTATGAAGGGAATGAGGCAAGCCCACTAATAAAAACGTACCGATTGAGCTAGGGTGTTAAATTTCTTGTGAGTCAGTTTGAAAACATAGTGCTTTGATTGAAAACATTGGAAAACCAACATTCAACATGAGCATCAAATCTCAAACCCTTTAGGAGAAGCAAATATCTTTGAAAAAATTCACATGTTATTGCTTTCCCTTGGGATTCATATCCTTAGAGGCTTCTAAGAATTTGGTTTTCATCTCAATTTTCTCCTACTAAGGTCAACATTAGGAAACCTTTGCCTTGATTTCCTCAATTTCCACATAATGCATTTTGTGGGATGAAAGAAAATTAGGACATTAAACATTCAATTGAAAACTTAATCAAGAAGTGTTTGTGATAGAAAGAATACATTAAGCAAATATTGAATTAATTGGACCCCACACATGTGCTTGTTTATCTTTTTATCATCTTTCGAGCAAACATTGGTATTTTTTATTTTGAATTACTCTTAGAGAAAAAAAACATGCTCTTCACTATCTTGGTCTAGTAAACAAAGTCCTTCCTACGTTAATTTAGGATCAAATCGAACACTTCATCCACCCCAAACATCTATCAAATTACATCCCACCAAACAACTTTAGATCTTTGGAAACATCATTTTGAGACTTGGGTAGATCATCAAAATCAAAATCACCTTGTTTAGTTAGGTGTAGGGGAATGCATCCTTTCTCATGCATTTAATTGAATTAGCAATCCTTTGAACAAGTTCATTCTAAGATCACATCCAACATATTAGGGTTTACAAGTTCATTATCCAAATCAAACCAATAAAAATCAAACCCTAAGTCTAGCATTGATCCAAAGTCCCTAAACATTCAACAATCATATCATTTACCCCTTTTTTCATCCTTCATCTCATCATTAGTCCTAAGAACCTTAGAGGTCACTTTTGCAACAAGGTCAAACACAAGAGAAACATGGAATATAAACTTGATCCATACATCATGAGTAATCCAAGTCAACTAAGCTATCAAAGCCTTACAACACCAATTGATTATCAACACTCACATCTATACAATCCATACATGGGATCATTACCTTCTACAGATGTCAATGGCACAACAAGTGTGAGTATGCCCAAATAAAATATTGGAACACATTTCCCAATGGTATATCTAAATCCAAACCTACAAGTCTTTCAACCGAACAATCAAAGCATGAGCCTTCAAATGAACAATGTCATCCCACCAAATTGCTACAAGACAAATGAGAATGTACCAAGTACAAGTTTTTGAAACATGAATACGAAAAACTTTGGGATAAATATGTTTGTGAATCACACAAATGTTTTTCAAAGTCCAAAAAAGATGTTAACGACTCCAAGTCAAGGAAATGTGATTCCCAACATCAACAATGTTCAATTTCAACATATATCATGCCAAATTTGAACATCATCCCAAATCAGAACATTGTTTGAAATCAATTTGTCCATGATCCCATTCAAAATCAAACACAAGTAAACACTCCAAATCTACTTAAACAAAATCCAAATCAACTATACATGTCAAGGGATTCAAGATCAAAATCAAGATCATATTTGGTGAGATCAAATTACTACACTTACCAAAATAGTCGAGTCATTGCGCCAAGAGACATCTCAACCACCATTACCCATATCAACATCATTCCCTGGTTTAGGGCTTCCCCCTATAACTAGCACCAATAACCCCATCCAAATCAATCGACCTAACACCAATCAAGCCATCACATCAAAACCTTTGAATATACCATCGACATCACACCAACAAATGGTATTCAATCAAGCAACAATGTTGATCCCAACAAATCAAAATAGGGTCTCCCAAGGGCCTATCACCTCAGTCATTCCAACCATTCCTATCACCTCAATCACTCCAACCACCCCTATCACACCCATCATATCTCAATCCCTTACTACCATAATTGCTCCAAGTGTATCTCAACCACTTGTCACTACATCCAACACAATTCTGAATCCACCACCACTACCACCAAAATTGAACGCAGCAAGACAATATAACATTGTCCTAAAAGCTCACTAGGCCTACCAAAAGGCCATCAAACAATATATAGCCATGCAACAAGCAACACCATCTCAACAAGTGCAAAAAGCCTCTCAAGCTGCCCAAGCCTCTTAAGCTACCCAACAAACACAAGCACAAACATGAAAAGTGATAATTATTGGGGACAATGATCAAGATCAATCAATCACCGAGCACCTTGAAGCTATTTCTACTTCATCCAATGATCAAATCTACGTCTATCAAGAGTCATTTTTCAATCATGATCAAAATCCACCAACCAACAATGATCCAATTCAAGAAATGTCAACATCACTTCACCCCATGATTGAAGGAATTGAAAATTTCTCCACCACAATTGTTGAAAACAATGTTCAAGATCTCTCAATTAAGGAGCACATTGAGGATTTTTCTACCCCATCCAATGATCAACTCACCATACATCAAGAGCCACTTTTTAGTGATTTATTTTAAGGAGTGTTAGGATTATTTGATCCTATCGACATAATGCATGATCCGTTGATCTATTATCATGTTGAAAATTTCTCCACATCACCTTATGAGTTAGAGGACATATATCAAGAATTTATTCCAAAGAATGATCAACATCTTTCACCAAATTCTAGCAATGGTCCTTTTCAAGACATGTTGACTCCCTTCGACCTCATGATTATAGATACTGAAGGAACCCTAAACTCGACACTTGAGGATATTGAACCACTTACCATGTCTAATGACGACATCCAAGAACCCTTTGTATGCAATCCATCCTTTGAAACTAATCCATGTCAAGAACTTGATCCAAAGCATGTCGAAAGCAACTCTGAAATCATTCAAGATCAAGAATTTGTATCTTCAAGATACTATAATGATCTAATGGAAACTCTCCTATCTCTGCCAAATGATCATATCCATGTAGCACATAATCCTTCATCTACCCATGAGATGCTTTCTACGGATGGACACATAGATGATCTTCATTCAAACAATATTCCTTTACTCCTGATAGTATTACACAAAAAGAGTAGGTTATTGATTTGTACAGTCAAATAGAGTTCTCAACATCAGGATCAAATATATCCAAAATCCAGACTAAGGACATCATGAATAAAGATATCCAACATTATGCGCTCAAGGAAACAAGTCAGACAGAACAATATAATTCAGAGTTAGCAGAGCAACAAATTGAAACAATGTCACCTACGGTGGTCATTTTTCAGAGCATGTTGACTAAACAAGACATCTCAAAATATGTGGAATCAAGGAACCAAGGTGTCATTACTACCATACTGGGGCAACTTCATCTCAAGCAAACGTCAACATAGGAAGCACAAAGAATCCTTATGGTGAAACTATTTCCAATACTACAACCAGCCACGCCATGAATCCTCATCCACCCATCACCCCATCCACGAATTGGGATCAACATCAAAGGAAATATTTGAATCAAAGTACGAACAATATTATCAAAGAAAAAGAAGCTAAGAAGCATAATGGAAAAATCAAATACACATGGATACCAAAACATACAAAGAAATATTATCCCTATCAAACTCCATCAGTCAAAGAAAATATGGGGAAAAATAAAAAAGGGAAAAGTATCCATCAAAGATGTCCGCAAAAGCAAAAGCAGGCTTTTCAAGTGACGTACAAAGTGTATCAAGCAATTGGTCCTAATTCCATGCACACTTTTGTATCCACCCACCGTTGCTCATCTTCCCAAGTTTGGAGAGTCAAAGGTTCCAAACTGTCAACCAATCCAATCCCTAAACACACTCCATCCACACCTCCACACATGATATCCAGTTCTCACATTGACCATGTATTCGCAACAACCCTTCATCATAAGGATTCTGAAGGCACTCTATTGTGATGTATGCACAGAGAGAGAGTTAACTCTGGTATCGACGAAGCAAATCAAGAATCCCAAAAGTTGCATTCAAGTGCACATATCTTAGCAAAGCAACTTCTTCAAGCAGGATATCGATGGCACATTATGATAGAAGCATCTACATTGACACCACTAGGTGGGTTGGCATGAATCTTTCAGAAAAACCAAAAAATATTTAAAAATATGAAAATCAAAAAAATCAAAAAAAGGACTGAAAATAGTAAAGATAAAAAATTGTCCTCTAGTGAAAATTGCATGGGCAGCACTTTGGGCAAGATGATGATGAAAACCTGGCAAATAGGCATCATGTGTAGAATCAAGCATCTATGTACGCCACTTCAGGTGAAAGCATCTCATCCCATCCATAATAAATCCAACATTTCATCCATCTTATCCATAATAAATCCAGTCATCCATGAACCATTTATCCAATCCATTCACATATATCTGCATCCATAGTCTGAGTCGTCTTGATCTTGATGAAAGTTTGGGGCACACTTTATGCTTGCTTATGGAAAATGTCCTGACATGGGTCTTTTTCATTGATCATATCCTATCAAATGTTATCTGAGCCATGAAAAATTATCCAAATGAACATATTTTAAACAAACACCTTATCTTATCGTAAGATAATCCATATCCATCCATCCATACACCTATCTAGGTATCTATCCATGGCATTCCATACATCACTAGAAACTGGTGGCAGATATTTACATCTTGCTTTGGGAATAAATCTTGGTCTATATCCTCCAACTTATGTGGCGATCTGAACATTGGGAAATGTGAAACCAAATTGGTCAAAGCACTTGTGATCTAAAATCTAAATCACTAGCCCATGGCACATTTTGATGAGCAAACATTCCTTATCAAGTGTTATCTTCAATCGAACATCAGTCCAAACAATCACTATCAGTTGTATCTAGATTACACTTCAAACATCACGTCAAATCATTCGAACAACTTTTATTCCAAACCAAGCTTCAAAATCTTGATCAATCAAACCTAATCACTCCATTATCATCCTAATCAATCAATCCTTGCATTTTTGTGCATCCTCAACAATTTTATCATCATCAATCCTGATCGATCAAAACATCTAACCCACCATCATCTTGGGGATATCTTTCTGAATCATTGTGTTGCTTAACACTATCCTTGCATTGTTGTGCATCCTCAATAATGTTATCATCATCAATCCATCGATTTGATTAGTCAACCTTAGCTTGATTTTCAACAAAAGTCTGAAACAAAGTAGGCAATACTCACACATGTCATATCCAGTCATCAAAATCATGCAAAAGTCAAAAGGCATCGAAACATCAAAATCAAAACATTCAAAGCCCTTATTAAAATCAAAACAGGTCAAAATGAAAACATCAAGAAACCTATGAATTTATCCGGCAAAATAGTCTAAGAACTAAGCGTGGGAAAGGCAGGGCTAAATCTTTGATCAGCCCTCGAGACATGGAAATCAAAAAACAATTTGAAAAACATCAAAATAAAAAACATCAAAAAAGTACAAAAGGTAAAACTTGTTGAGAAAAAATCCGAAACCAAAACAACCTGAAAACATTCCAAAAATGCAAAACATATAAATATTTGAAAAAATCCACATACGGCTATATTTCACTTTCACCATAATGAAATCGAAATCATCCATAATAAACTGAGTACATTGACTAATGTCCTTTGTGGAAACAAATGAAACGATGCAACAATCGCTGAAAGAAAACTTCGATGTAAAATCAAAGAAATTGAGCAATAGAAACTATTAAATAAGTCAAAGTCTTGATCGTTATGAAACATGTCAATTGACCTTATATCAACATCCTATCAATCAACTTATCAAACCATCATCGTCCTATACAATGCATCTCCTAGGATATATCATTCTGACAATGGGCATCATTTTGGATATCACTTGGATTCTTATCCTATCAAAACAAATCCCTTTGGCTGAAGGTTTAAAGAACATTGACTTGTTTGCATACTTGGTCTTTCTTTTGATTTATCTTATTGCGCTCATTCCAAGGACCTCTCAATGATATCTGAACGAAGGATTTAGAGAGATAGGAATGGGGAAACAATCCTAATCCTTTTGACTGAGGTGTTTGTTTGACGTTCTTGTAAAATAACTTGGCAAATACTTGCTTTGTTAGGTACGTCCTAGCAAGGTTTTTGTATGTCAAGTATGAACAAGAATATTCCTATCTGTTTGTCGAGCCAAATTCCATTGCACTAGGTACAACACCATCCTGGTTCTTTATACCTTAATGCATCGTACCTATGTGTGTAATCAAACATAAGGTAAGTAGCCCTTTTAAAATCCCAATCCTTGATAAGCAAATCATTATCATCTCTAATAAAGTCTCATAAGATCATGGACTTGTTGGATCCTCTTGTCATGATCTCATCTTCATGCTAACATAACATTGCCAATCCATTCATCATGCATTCATCTTGCATCCACAAACCATCATCATTTTGCACATCATCTCACATGCATTTTTATCATCATAATATAGATCTGTTAGTCTAAGAATCTCATAAATCATCCATTGCATAATCACAGCATATCACATCATCAATCTCATCCATCTTACATCATATCATCATTTAAGTTATTTAATCTCATTTGCATCATCATCCATAACCATCCATTTTGAACCTCTTTATCGCAATATCGACCCTCAAAATTGAATTTTTTCACTCGATCTCTCGAGGGGGCAACATACTAGTGTACTTCTTTCTACTGGGGCAACTGAAAAAATTAGAATTTTTTTTAATTTCGATCGCGGCAAGTTTATTCTTTGAACCAACGCAACAAGTACATTGCTTCAAAAAGGGGCAAGATGTAGACACGCAAAATATGCATACATGTCAGTCCAATGCTTTAATCAAATAATGTTCATTTAATCAAATCTAACATGTCATCCTTCAAATTAAATAAATCCACTTCATCATTACATCATTTAAATAAATCAATTAAATCCTAACACTTCATTAATTAACCTTTATCTTGCATCATCCCCTTAATTAAATAAATCAAACATTCATTTAATTAAATCCCAAATTCATATTTCTCCCCTTCTGATTTAAATAAATCAAATATTCAAGTCAAAGGGGTCAAATCATCCTAATCATCATTAAGCTAATATAATCCTAATTAGCCTAACCTAACTACCCATCACATTCTCTAGATTTTGCCACTTGCACAAATAAATCAATTTATTGATTTATTAAAATCAACATTTTCACTCAACATGGCGTCTTTGAGGAATATTCCCTCAAGTTTGAATTCAAAATCAAGTGGACATGTACATTCAACATGGAAATAATTAATAGCTCTTTACATCCCTTGCACAAGTCAAACTCAGCATTAACTATCAAATTCAAATTTGAAAACTCCCTATCTTGGGCACATTTCCCAAATCTTGCACATCCCTCAACCTATGGCAAGTTGACAAGTGGCCTCTTTTCATTGGTCTATTCTTTGTCCTACATTCATCCATTTGGATTTTTCTCTCATCAAAATAATCTATAAATGAAAGCTTCATCTTTTATCAAATCCTCCACAACTCCACAATCTTTGTATCTCATCCACAATCTCTTGCAAAGTCACTCTCTTCAAGAGAACTAATTTTTCCTACCATCACTCCATCATC